>BJBW01003599.1:0-17990 GCA_004320125.1 Scolopax mira
CTCTGCTCTGCACTGGGGAGGCCACAACTGGAATCCTGCGTCCAGTTCTGGGCTCCCTAGTTCAAGAGGGACAAGGAGCTACTGGAAAGAGTCCAGTGAAGGGCAATGAAGTAATTCAAGGATTGGAGCATCTCCCTTATGAGGAAAGGCTGAGAGATCTGTGACTTTTTAGTCTGGAGAAGAGAAGGCTGAGGGGAGACCTTATTAATGCCTATAAATATCTAAAGGGTGGTTTGAAGGGGGAAGGACCCAAACTCTTTTCAGTGGTTGCCAGTGAGAGGACAAAGGGTAACGGGCATAATTTGGAACATAGGAGGTTCCACTCAAATATGAGGAAGAAACTGCTTCCCAGTGAGGGTGACAGAGCCCTGGAACAGGCTGCCCAGGGAGGTCGTGGAGTCCCCTTCTCTGGAGGTTTTCAAGACCTGCCTGGATGCAGTCCTGAGTGATATGCTCTATCTCTGGGCAATCCTGCTTCAGCGTGGGAGTTGGACTAGATGATCTGTATGGTCCCTTCCAACTCTAAAAAAATTCAGTGAAATTCAGTGAAAAGGGCCCTCCTGGAAATGAAGCCTCCAGTGATCCCCTATGGATTAGTCGGGTATAGAGGAAAACACCCACATACTATGTTAAACCAGCAGGATGTGATGCGGAGTTTTGTTTCTTTTTTGTTTTTTTTTTTTTGGTTTCTCTCTGCTTCCTCAGCTGTTTCCAGAAGCTGAATCCTGGAGCATACTTCCCAGAATCTTGAACATTAATAAATACCAGTTGATCCACAGCTGACTTTTTCAGGTATTGGGTGTGAATGTGCAAAGACTAAGGAAAAAGCATAAGGAAGCAGAAAGAGAATTTCAGTATGAGTAAGGAGTGAGTAGAGGGTACTCCCCTCCCCTATCTGGCCATGGGTTAATGAACATTGAGGAGCAAAGGATGGGAAAAGAAACAGTAGGAGGGTGGATGCTGTTTTCTGATGGTGGTGATTGAGCAAAGGAACATAGATGTTTTGGGGTCCTGGATTGTGCTAAATACCTGTCTGGAGAATGGGGAGAGGGAGAAAGATGAATAGGGAGTTATATTAACCTTCACTTTAACTGGTTTGTTTATTTTTTTTTTCTTTTTTCTTTAAGCTCTCTTAAATACCTGAGATTTTCAGCATGTCTAAAGTAATATAGTTAAAGTCTTTGTTTGGTGTTCTTAGACTGATAAGCCTAGAATGTGCTTTCAGGCTTAGTTTTGCATTAGCTACTGTAGGTGCGAGCCGAAAGTGTGTCTGCACATGGATTCTGCAAGGCAGTCGTGTATGGAGGATCTGGCTGAGGCTGAACCAGATTGAAATTTCGGACTCTTATCAAAGTGTTGGGAACTTTGGGCTTGTTTCATCCCTTATGTTCCTGGTTTATTGTTTTATCTGTAAAAATTAAGGTGATAATAATAAAAGGAATTTTACTACCTGTTCCCAGAAGCTTTGAATAAGCCATTATTGTGATACACAGACAAAAGCTACAAGAGCGTGTTTATTGCAGAAATTCACATCACTTCTCTCACTAACTCTTCTGAGAGGTTTCCTTTTGGCTTCATAATCTCTCTGCCATGCAAGTACATTTTAGCCAAAGTGTTTGTAAAATGAATTTAGCATTCCATCACTCATGCAGATGTAACAGATCTTTCGCAGTCTGCTGGCAATCTGCTATGCCCTGCAAGGGGCTGGTCTGCCCAGCATCCTGGCCTGGCTCTCATCTGCATCAAGAGGGCAAGAGGGGTGGGGGAATCTGAAGCATCCTGCAATGATATCCTCTTGTACATATAATTTACATAGGCCTTTTACATCAAAAGTAATTTGTTTCCTGATGGATGCATTGCTGGAACCTTGGTATGGAAGTAGTTGAATCACCATCCTTGGAGGAATTTAAAAGACAGACAGACGTGGTGCTTAGGGACATAGTTTAGTGGTTTTGGCAGTGTTAGGTTAATGATCTGAAAGGTCCCTTCTAACCTTGATGATTTTATGATTCTATCATCATTACCCATTTGGGTACTCCTGTTGGGTACGTCAGTCTTGCCTCTTGAGGGTTGCTCAGATATTGCCAACAGGACCAAAACCGCTCTCTTAGCAGCCAGAGGTCAGCCCTCCACTGAGGAAGGAACTTGTGAACCCCAGTACCTGCGGGAGCTGCTGATGTTCTTAAGGCAGTTGGGGACTTTCCCAGAAGCCATGTGCAGAAGGCAAGCTGGGCAAGGAGTTTCTTATGGCCATGGAGCATGCTGTGCTTTTGGCCATTCTTGTAGATGCCCGTCAGGGGTTATATGGAGATACAGACTGGCTTTAATAACAATCATTAAGCAGAAATTATGTAGGTCATTATCTTGTGTGGAGTAGGAGTTCCTGTGCAGCACGTGTGTATATTGAGAATTATGGCTGTTATTGTGGTATGCCCTTACAGAGTTTAAGTAATGTTGTTCTCACATGTTTTAAAGTTATTCATAATAGGATTGGCCACCTTCAGGGTGCACTTAACGCGTGGGCTGTCTTTATTGTGCTGATGGCATAACTATATTTGATGCTGAAGGTTACTAGAAGTCTAGTTTGTACTGTCCTCTTGGTTAAGTAGAGCTTGGCATTCATGGAGTGATTTTCAATCCACTGCGGTGAAGCTGAGATTAGAATCTGGTTCTTTGGATTTCAGACAAAAAGAATAGTGACTTCTTCTTGTGAGTGTTCGTTTCTCTGCCAGTAGAGGCTGGATGACTTAATCTCTGCATATATCAACATGTTGATCGAGTTTCACAGCAAAGTATCCAGGGGTAACTGTAACAAATATTTAAAAATGTAAGCCTCCTTGTAATTTAAGGCCTTGCTTGGTTATACAGTTCTGAGTGTAATGGGAGTGACAGCTCAGGGCTGGATTTTAGAGTAGCTTTATCTGCAGTAATATTCAGCTGTAGGTCTATCAAAACAGTCTTCTAAAGCCAGGGCTGCCTGTGGCATGGCATTTAATCAAATATGCCGTAATAAAATCAGTGTGAGTTTCTACATTCAAAGGAAAAAAAATGAGTCTTTGAGAGCATCTCCCTTTCAGGTACCTGTTACAAAGTCGTAGGGCTGAGATCCTGTGAAAATGACAAAGTTGGATTTATTTTGGACGTTTCCTGAGGAGGATGTGTCTGGTTGGTTAGCTCTTTCCTTCCTTCATTCTCTTTGGGTAATGCAATGAGCATAATTTTTATATGCTTATTTTATAATTAAGCATTGGAATGGGCTGCCCAGAGAAGTGGTTGAGGTACCATCCCTAGAGGTATTTAAAGGGCGAGTTGACATAGTGCTTAGTGTCATGGTTTAGTGATGGGTTTTTTTTATCAGAGTTAGGTTGATGGTCGGACTAGATGATCTTAAAGGTCCCTTCTAACCTAGACAATTCTATGATTCTGTAAGGCGGGTGGATTTGGGAGCAGAGCCCTTTGCAAAGCATTGCTGAGCTGCTGCTATTTACAGAGCAGGATTTTAAAACCAACCATCATGCAGAGTTGCATGCCATGCCTTGCGAATGGGGACACTTCAGCTGCTTATTCCAGCACGTCAACCCCAGGTGCAGCTGAGAGCAATCAGGAGGTTGTTGAGATCTAAGATGCAGAAATGCCATAAACTGTATTGATATCTTCTTTCTCATTGCCAGTCAGAGCCTTTCATTTGAAGTAATGTTATTTTTGTCATGAGCCAAACAAAACCACAGAATTAAGCTAAAAAATGCACCAGACTGTGGGTTTTAAAACTGTCAGTCAACCTGTTAATTTTAATGAAAAACCTTTTTCTAGCTTGCTTTCCTGTACTGATTCTGTTTCAGCTCTCAGCAACCTTTCCTTGGCCATTCATGACTCTGGGACAACCCAGAGTTTGGGTTTTATCCCATTTCCAAAACCAGTAACTTTTTCCTCATTAACAGTTTGGACCCTGGGTGGAGCAGACTTTATTGCTGTCTGTATTCTGAACACGTATGAAGGTTTGGCATTTTCTTAATATCCAGACTTTCAAATCCAGCCAGAGATACTCACTAAGTAGATAGTTATGGAATGAAGTCTGCGGACCATGAGTTCCCCCAAGGAAACCGTTTTACCATCCTTGTCTTTGTTCCAGGGTTCTTCCCAGTGTGGACCACTGAAACAAGAAACTGAAGGGAAAAGTGGAAATCCTGGAACTCTTAACAAGTTTGGGATTATTTCCCAAATTCCTTTGGAGACAGATGTTACTGCCTATCACCTGCAGGTCTGGTATTGTACAACTCTGTGGTATCTCTGGGGGTGAAGTTTTAAATATGGGTGTTGGCCTGGTGGGCTTGTCTCACCCTCAGCAGTAAGTCCCAAAACTGTGTCTCCTAGGAAGGGATAAGTAACAAGCCCTCACAGGGCTTCATGTAAACGGACAGACGTGCTCTACCTGCAGAGGTACTGGAGAGACACGGAATTGTGATATGTTCTAATGATAGCTTTCTCTAATGAGTTCCCAGAAAACATTTAATGTATCTTGGTATTTAGTGTGTGGGTGTTTAAGAAGATGAACCTTTAAAAGGACAGAGCTTATGGAGCAGTTTGATAGGAATGACTGATAATGAGTCAAAATGCTGCTGAACAGCCCTGAACTGCTGCTATCTGGTATGGTCTTGCTGAGAGCTTCACAGCCAGCCTCTTCAGGAGCCGTGGTTGCACTTGTGTACTGGAGACACAGCTTCAGCCCACAAATACTTAGCTTGTTTTGCTGGAAAATATCAAAAGGCTTCATGACGACGGGCAGAATCCTAACTCACTCCCATTTCATTTCGAGGCAGAGGCAGATGAATTGACATGCCCCATGGTCACACAAGTGTTAGTGGTTGAGTATTTGAGGACTCAGTTGTCCTCAAATATTTGATGAGCTGCAGATCATGCTCAGCAGTTGTGCCCAAGAGGCAGAAGACACTACAAGGTAGTTGTGTGGCTTCCTTTTTACTTTATATACAGAGCTGGTGGACCCAGGAGGAGACCAGTCCTGAGATAGGTTCGGTGGTACTGCAGGACCCTAAGCTCCTTTTGTGTTGGGTATAACTCTCTTCTCCCATTTTCCACAGGCTGGCCAATACACCACTTCTTTCAATTTAAACTAAAATTTACTGTGCTCACTGGTTTTGTCTAGGATCAGAGAAGCACAGAGATGTCTGTAAGGTGTTTTGTATCCACATTTTTCTGCTACCACCATTTTCTTGTGTTAATCCAGCTCGACTAGAACCAAGAATCACCTGCTTTTTCTCTGAAAACCAAAGCTTTGTGATTTCAGCCTTTGGGGCTCTCTTTTCTCTTGTCATTTTACTGTATCCTGTGCTATCTTGGACTTTTCTTGTGCAGAGTGTGCCTATATGTGTATAGTAAGGAGTACAGAAGGGAAGATACCAAAAAAGAAGAAATTCCATTTTGTTGCCTTGTGGCTCCTGAGTGTCTCCAGCAGTATGAACCCTGAATACATCCTGGCTAGTGTGTTGCATAAGCTTGTCCCTGCTCAGTTGTGGTAGCAAAGTAAGGTTCATGTCCGTTACGATGCTGTGCGTGTTGATTTAACTCAAGATTTCCCTCCTGCTCTTCCTTTTACTGTAAAAGACACTTGATAACAACATACAAGTAATTACGTAGTATTTCTCTAGAGAGAAGAGATCCAGATTTTAAGGCAGTCAGAAGTTACCCATGAGCCTTCATAGAGGTGTGTTTTGACTTAGTTCAGACTCTGTACTGGCGCCCCTCCATGAAGAAGTCAGGTCTCCTGGGCTCCTTATCATCAGCAGATCTGGAGATAAATTAATTCCACCTATGAAGGGTCACCCCAGCCTAGCAGCTGTGGTTAATGCGAAGCACCTCCAGATGGGATTCCTTCTGTCCTTCCTAGCAAGGTACTTCTCATGAGTGATTCATGCTGCTCATATTGGTTACAGTGGCAGTGGAGTCCACTTACTTATATTAGATACATAACTTTTAGCTGGCTGAAGTCAAATGAGAAAAATTCCCCACTTATCATCTTGGGTGGGTTTAGTGACCTCCAGTAGTGCCACCATGCTAGGGTCTGTTAGAAAATTACGCTGGTGAAAAAAGGTCCTTCCAGGTAAAGAAGAAAAGAGAGACAGTACCACCACTAGGTTTCTTTTAATTTGAAGACCCAGAATGGTTAGTAGCTGCTAATGTGCTTTGCTGAAGATGGCTGCTATTGAGAGCATGTGGGAGTCGTGCTTTTTGAAAGTAGTTTTTGGACAAAAGTTCTTGACAAAGGTCAGCACACAATTTACAGAGTCTGTCATTGGGAAGCACCAATTAGAAAGGAAAACATAGAATAAATTAAAAAGAAAGAAAATTCTGTTAATGCCTGTCTTTGTGGCAGTAAGTAGGTCAGTGAGCTGAGAAAGACCCTAGACAGGCTTGCAGTTCCCACACAGCGAGGTTGGGAGAAAGGTGGTGAAGCAGAGGTGGTGATTTAATCAGGGTTTGGTGGTGTTAAGCAAAGAGTACTGGATACAGAGTCAAAATTGTAGAAAACATCTTATATTCTGATTTTTGAAATAAAGATAAAGCTGGTGTCAGCCCTGCCTTCCCACACAGAGATGGCCAAACCCGTTGTCTTTGGGTTTTATGGGTGAAGGGGCTAAAGGAGATTAATTGGGGCCAGGCAAGATTATTCTCTTGCCCATGTGATTGCTGACCTTGGTGCAAGGCACCGTCTCCCTGTGTGTCCCACACAAGGCAAACTGTGCTGCTGCCTGGGTGGTGGAGGGACCACGGGACCCCCCTGCGTGGTCACGGGGCGTGCAAGGGGATTCAGGACCTGATGAAAGCCCTTTGCGTGATGAGCAAGTGATGACACCAGTTCCCTCTCCCCGATGAACACAAGGGTAAGAGTCCAATTATTTTGCACATAATGAGGAGGTCACTGAAAGAGGGACTGGAGTTTGGCAGGGCAAAATGAGAGCCCTTCTCCTGCTTCCATTTTGCACTGAGAAGCCTCATTATTTAGTTATGTGGTTATGAATGAAGTTCTGGCTCTGGAGGCTTTAGGTGCTTGAAAGGAGGCAGTGATCATCATGGTGTAGCTGGGGATCACATAAAGTAGTGTAGGAAAGGCTTAGCTTTTTTGGAAACATCTAGGGCTAATGGAAGAGAAGGATAATTAATGGGTCAGAATACGGACAAGTCAATATAAAAATAGAATAAAAAGAATAAAATCTATTAGTATTAACCATCCATCGGAAGAAAAATTTCAAATCTATCTTTATACAGACTAATGCTTATTAAATGAGGGATTTAAATAGTGATATTTCAATCTTGGAAAAGTGACACAACTGGAACAACTGAAATGTTATTGCACAGAGAGGGGATGCTGGTGAAGTGACAGCAAGGGGTGGGATATGCATTGGAGCACTCTGGGGCTGACTGGTGGTTACAAAGCTGCAGAAGGACACTTGTCAGCACCCTGGGGAGCCCAATCTGATCTTTCATTGGAAAACATGAGGAGAAATCTTGAGTTTTCCATTGTTCTGAAAATGCTTTGGAATGTCTAAATTTTTACTTATTTTTCTTTGGTTGCTTTGATTTTGACAGAAAAGGATTTTCACACAAATGGAATTGTGTAGAAACATTTTAAAACTTTAGAGTCTGCTTCTCCCATTTTTCAAGTCTTTGATATTTTTTTTCCATTCTTTAGGGAACAGGATGGAAAAGAAATAGCAAGAAAGAGGTAGTTGTTGCACATAGAAACCTGTTGTTCTCCAGTTTAAAGATCTTTCATAAACTTGAATGGGAGGATTTAATAAAAAATATGTGTGTGCATGCACGGAATTAGGCAAGCATCCTCATCTCATTTTTCTCTTTTTATATCTGTATAAATTTACTTAACGCGTAGAGAGACAGCGAGCTGTGTACCTGTTTAGTTTTCACATTAATGAAGCCCTAGGTTGAAAGAAGATGAAGTTATAAAAATGAAGTGCTTCATGGCATTGATTTCTCTAGACACTAACAAGGCAGAATTTGAGTGGAGATGACAACAAAGTAATGTCTCTGTGGACTCAAATGCCAAATTATAGAAAATGTAAATAAATTAACAGAGTCAGCCTGTTATTTTTCAGGCTAAGGATGTTACGCAAACAATTTCTAGAGTCTTCCAGAGGTATGTAAAACTAGTGATGGAGTACTAAGGGGGTTTGTCAAATAATTTCTTGGTGTGCTAGAGGATTATATTCTGGAGCAGGTAGTTTCAGAGGAGAAATCATTCTTCGTTTAATACACAGTTGTATTGTGTAATCGGTTGCAGGAGAAATGAAAGTCAACCCGCCAAATGACTGGGACAAAAAGACAGGTTTAGTCTTCAAGTTATGGAACAAGTCCATAGAAATACTGTGATAAATGAATCCAAGTTATAAACGAAAGAAATTATTACAGGTGTGGATGTGGCTCTGTTGCGCTGGGAGCAGTGTGGCAGTTTGTCTCTGCCATAGGATCTTTTTCCTGCAGCTTGTCATATGGGGGATTTTAGAACTACTTCATTGCACAATTCTCTCTCAAAATAACCATGATATTTGGGAGTGTGGTATTTGTGTGTCTTGGAGGCTTTGTTAGTTGTTGTAATGAATTTACAATAAAACAGATGTGCTTTTTCCTTTTTTTCCCCCTCTTCATTGATGCTTTATGTTCATCCTGGGGTAGTATCTGGAAACATCTGGAAACATCCCTAATCTGATGTGGCATTACTTTCTTTAGACTGGGTACTCTTGTATCAGGTTTTTATTTCCCTGTTGTAAGTATTAAAATATGTTTGTGCAAAATCATTGGCTTTAGGTGGTAGTATGCGAAGACAAGTGAAAAACTGGCCTAAGAAAATCTCTTGTATGAGATGAAGCTGTCTGAGGGAAATTTTAGCTTTACTGTAAAATCTCAGCCTAAAATTGAAAGGGGAAAATACTACTTGCAGTGTACCTTGGCATGTTCATGAAAATGAAGGCAGTAAAACTGGAGTCCATGGTATCATTAGTTTTATAGCGCAGCTCCAGAACAGTATGTCACTTCAGGAGGAGTCATCATCAGCTCAATGAATAAAGAATAATTATATTATATGCTTTGGTGTGGATCTTATTTTGGTGTAGTATGGGTATTTGTAATGCAAATCCAGGCTGCAGTTAGGTAGAAGTCTTCCTTCCTTTCTGTGATTTCTGCCAGGTTTTGCCTTTTGTAGCTTTAGCAAGCCAGTGGGTGAAAAGAAAGCCAATTATATATTTTGGTTGGATTTTATCTGTCTTGCTTTTTGAACAGTAAAGATACATCCCATAAGTTGTAATCTTGGTCAGTCATCTTTGGAATTAATTTTTCAAAACTTTTTTTTTTTTAAGAGATGGAAGATTATTCTCTCTGCTTTTCCCTTCTTATAAAAAGTCATGAAAAACTGACATGTGCGCCTTCAAAAATGTTGGATTTTCTGATTTAGCATCTTTATTGTGATATATGTGGTCTAAGTTCACAGGGAGGTGACTTTTGAGATTCTTTTTCCTGTTTCTGAGCTGGCCTCAGATTAATACAATTTTTTTCATTACTTTCTGGGAATAGAAATACGGAGAGATAATACACCTATGCAGAAGTAATATCCATCTATGAGGAAGTGAGTCGAAAAAAATATGTATCCTGCAGAAATAGAATATATATTAGTTTATGTTTCTTTCTGTATTTTGAGCTTTAAGAAGTGATAGGGTGAGGTGTTGTTGCAAGCTTCTAGTTAATCTGATGTTTCTAGGGTCTCTTTTCCATTACAGTCAGGCAGACTTGCTCCACATTCAAGTTGCTAATTCTCGACGCACAGAATATTTTCCTTCTCATTAAAATGTATTTATTTATTTTGCTGCTGTGAGAATAGCTTGCTTGAGATGCTTCTTTTGATCTTTGGTAATGTCACAGACTCAGTAAGACTGCTAGCTAAAGCGGTGTTTATCTCATTTCAGTTTTACATCCACTGTTAATTGGACCTGAATAATATGACCCCATTGCAAAAATGGTTTTAGTTTGCTAGGTCTAGATATGATGTCCAATAAGATGCAGGTGTTATTAGTGCTTGGAAATTGCTCCCTGTCTGTAATTGGAAGGCTTCTTCATGTGTTTCCGTGACTTTATTTGCATTTATTGGGTTTTAGGCCTTTTAAGAAGTAGAGGGGAGGGGGAAAGATATAGCGAGAAGCGCAAAGTTTTTGCAAAATACAATTTTATTTTTTTTTTTTTTGAAGCTTGAATTTGTAATATCACTTCTGTTTCTAGGGCAACAACTTAATGTAATGCAGATCAGCAGCTGAAATACTTTTCCTAGCAGCTGCAGAGTGAAGTTAGCAGGACCCACGGTCTGTTCTGCAGCTGATAATGGGAGCTTTGTGGCTGGTGGGGGTGGCTGTTGTCCCCCCAGCTCCCCTTCGTGGCTGGTGCCATTTCGGGGAGCAGCCAGCAGCACTGAGTGATGCCAGAGCTGCCCTCGAGAGACGTTGTAATACAGGAGACTGCAAGTTCAGGGGAGTGACTAAAATCAGATTCCCTATGGCTCTGTCTGGGGAAAAGCTCTGAAAAGAGGGAGGAGGTGACAAAGTGAGCTTTCTCCAGCAACTTGGAATGTAGAGGAATGTGAAACTTCACAGTTTTCTCCCATCTCGCTCTTTAAAGTTAACACAAGAAATAGATAGGACTGGGAGACAGTTTTCTGACAGGAATCCCAGAACCTTCATTCCCAGAAGCTGAGATGGTGACAAAAAGCTGGGTGCTCAGCAGGGAGTTACCCGAGAATTTTGTTGACTGAGTTAAAGCCTCCAGCAAGCAGGTGTTGGGTAAATGTTTTGATTCTTTGCAGTGTGTATTTGCATATTTAAAGCTTTCTGGTACTTATGACTCATTTTAGTTTGCCCAATTTTTAAAAAGAGCAAACCAGCAAGCCCCTTTATTTTTATGGGATCGCTGTGTAGGTTTCAAGACCTGCGTGCCCCGAGCTGGGCTCCTCGGTCCTACCTGTATCTCAGGAGGTGATGAACCTGCAGGTCCTGACCGTTGGCATCTTAGGGACAGTTATAGGTATGTCCCACCTCACACAATGTGAAGGAAGTTTAACCCGCACTATCTGACTGTCTCCAACCCCAAATCCCTTTTGTACCAACACCTCTGATGGGTCCCTCTTTCCCTCCCCAGCCTGACTCACCTTCTCAGCCAGGGGGGTTCAGGTGTGGATGTAACAGGTTGGGCTGGACCAGAGCTACCCTTTCCAGAGGTGCTATGAACTTTTAAAAGTTTGAGGCAAAGCAAAGCTTTATTTGTAGTGATGTTTTGTTTATAAAGGTTATTTTTTTTCTTCATGCAAATATGCTGGGAGGGGTGGAGGAGTTGGAAGAGGAGAAAACATGCTGAGAAAGTAACACTTTGCTCCTTGAAGCGTTTTTATTTTCTTGATAAAAAAGCTTTTTCTGTAAATTTTTCAGTTTTGACACTTTTCATTTACTGGAATCATGAAGAATGATAATATGCTCTCTGTAACCTTCTGTGGTGGTTTTCTTGGTTTGTTTTTTTTTTTTTTGTCTGATACATTAATAGATTCCTTAGTACTTGAGGAAAAGCAAGTCTCAACTTACTAGTTGCTAACCAGAACGTGGAAGTGGTATTTTTTTTTTCCAAAAACTGTAATTCAAGGTTATGCATGTGCAAAAATAGCTTTAGGCTACAACAAATATTTTCTTCAGCAGGTCTAGCTCATTTTATTGACATATTGTTTTGTAAACTGGGAGCGACTTGCATTGTTCTCAACCAAAATAACTTGCATCAATCAACATAAGAGGGTAATTAATTTACATATTTTCATTGTGGAAATGTTCCAGATTTTTTTGTAACTGTACAGTGCTAGACTTGAGAGAGGAAAAGTGCAATAACATTTGGGTTTGTAGTTTGTTTTTAAGTTGTTCTTCACTTCTGTTTGTGCTGGAGAAAGCCTTGTGACCTTCTTAAATTTGAGCTTGGCATAGCGTTGAATGAAAATAAAGCAAGGCTTTGGAGTGAAATTGTGTTGTGTGACTGTGTCGCACATCAGTACAGCCTTAATGAGATGAGGAGGGGTTGCCTATTGCGTGTGGTAGCAAAATGTAGCCCTAAACGCTTGTCAAGAACAAATACAAGAGGGTTAACTCTTTCCTTTCTGCATGAGAATCTGAAGGAGAGAGATTATGGCAGACATGGAGACTGTGATGAATTTTGTCAGAGGTGTGCCTGGCACCTCTCCGCTTGCCAAAGACGAATGAATGCATGTGCAGTGTGTTGTCTGGGAATAAGCAAGTGCTGGATGCTCTTTGCATGAGGCACCCAAAGGTCTCAGAACTACCTGAACGTCTTTAGTCCATTGGTGAAGTGTAGTTAAAAGACAAGTTTCTGAATCTGATGAAATGTAGAGCGCAGTGTGGTTATGGCTGCGGATGGGTTGACAGGAGGTGGCTTTCGGGGGTGTTTGATGCCTCTTCTCCTCCTCTGCACCCTAAATATACTCAGTATATGATTTATTAATAGCTTTTTTTTTTCTTTTTACCCCCATAGGGTGATGGATCAGTGAAGCAGGGTACTTAAAGCCTCCGTGTAAAGGGGTACCATACACGGGCTATGCAGGCAAATCACTTTACCCATACCATCATTAAGAATAAAACCTTGTATTTTTAAACCTGAGACAATGCAATGCAATGCAAAAAAAAAAAAAAAGCCTTTCCTCATTTTACATTATGAATTCTCTGTTACAGTGCTTGGTCTGTTGCCAACACATTATACATTGTCACTGTGACCTTAATTCCTCACTTTTACACAGGATCCCACCACCTGAGGGGGTATGACTGGAGGTGAGAAAGTTGCTCCTGGAGGCAGGGCACCAGATGAGATCTGCCTGACATAAGTAAGGATTTGTTTTGGGAAAAAAACAAACAAACAAATAAAACACTTCCATTTCTCGCTGTTTTCATTCTTTAAACAAGATTTCTGATATTTTCCTTGAGAAGCTGCACATGAACAGTTAGATGAACAGGCTGGTGGCGGCAGTGGCCTCTCTTGCTTTCAGTGGCTTTCTGATGGAGAAGGTTGAATCTCCTTTGCTGATATATAATTCTCCTGCAAGTGAGAGGGCTGCTGTGATTAAGCTATTGTTGCTGCAGAGGCAAGGGCTGCATTTTCTGGCTTCGAGGTCTTGTCCTGAGATGTGAGGTCAGGCTGTAACTGAGGTGCACATCGTTAACTGCTTGTGCTGAGCGAGCCTGAGCTGTTTCTTTGCGAGAGAAGTGCGGAGAAGCAGCGGGGATGGCCCAGCTGACTGGTATCGTGCCCGGTCTGCAGAGTGGGTGCTGCCTCCTGCTTGCTCACAGTCCTGGGTCTCACTCCTCCTGTGCCCACACAGAAAACCCCTGCTTGCGTGTGGTGATGTTTTCAGGCTGCCTGTGCTGGAGATGGCTCGGAGCCTGTATTCTGCTTCCACTCAAGCTGCGAACCCTCCCACTTCCAGGGAGGACTCAGGCAAAATCCAGCTGCGTACCAGTAAGCTCACCAGAGCTTTCCTGCGTTTTTCCCTGGGTACCTGAAAGAGTGGATGCATTTCCTGATTTACTGGCAAAGAATCAGAGAGAGTGCTTGACCCAGCAATGAAAAAGTCCTTGTGATTATTCACTCAGGGACATTAAAGGCAAAAAAAAAAGCCAAGGAAGGTTATATAGACATATGGGCAATGTGACTGTTGGCAACTTGGCGAGACTGAGTTAATCCCAGGTGCTCTTATCTGTGCTAACTCTGCTGGGAAGTGTTGAGCTGACTGGAGAAATGCATTTGTGCTTTTAGTAACTTGCAAAGATTGAAATCTGACTTTACTCTGTACCAGTCTGAACACGCTCTGTTTTCCTTCCTTTCCATGAAATCAGAGGTGTCAGGATACTGCAATTAAGATACCTCTTTGCATTCAAGCACATTTTGTTCTCCCAGTTATTTTGAATCAAGTGGTACATGGCCCTGAACTTGGGCTGTCTGCATCCCAAGTCAGTACATTGCTCTTTACTCTGTGCTTAATGGATGTGAGCTGCAAGGAAAAGAAAATTTGTGAGCTAATCTAGTGAAAGCCTATGCTCAGAGCTTCAGTTTTTAATCACTTGCCTAGAAGACAAGTGATGGGTGCAGTACATGGTGCCAAATTCAGGGACCCAAACAGTACACCCACGCTGGCAGAGACCATGAACTCCCAACCTTGCTCTTTGTAGTGACTTCACGCAGTATGAAAATTCATGAGTATTTTATTTTCCTTTGGGTTAAGGAATTATCTGATCAGCTGCCTGTCATTCTGAGAGTGTCTGGATTGCAGTCTGTGTTCCTCTTCCATCTCCATTCCTTTTGAAAGCTTCTGACTAGTATCCATTGTCCTGGCAGCATCCATAGGCTCTTTTTGGAGAGCACGCAAATGACTGAGGCCCAAAGCCAACTGGTGCAATGCTCACTGAGCCCTGCCATGCTTAAATAGGCATGAAGGCTGGAGTTGCATTCCCTGAACAGAGATATCTACTGACGTGTTAGGAACTTTGGGGTAGCACATCATTCTTGCTGCAGAAGGGCATGGATATCTCTTTGCTTCCAAGATGCATCCAAGATGCCACCATGCCCAGGTGCTGGGGCAGCTGAAACTCTTGTATGCTTCTGTTAATTAGGTGATAGCTTGCTATGTGAGGAGGAAAAGCCACCTGTATCTTCATGGAGTGTGGTGCTTCACTTTTTTTTATTCTTTCCTAGCAAAACAGAAATGTATTTGATACTGATCCATTATGGTAGTTCCATATATCCATTGCTACGGAAGCTGGAAGTTTTCTTGTAGGAGAAAGCGCAATAAAGATGAGTCGAAAGATAGCAATGTATTAAAACAAACTCACTGTGATAAATCCCATTGGGCTGTTCTGTATGTAATTCTTCAGTAGTGTACAATTGCAGCAGGACAGGCGTTTGGCATTTCGCAGGAGTTAGGTGTGCATTGACAGCTTCCACTATTTTAATTTGCTTTGCTGTCATGTCTTGCAAACTTATCTCTAGTCTCATGCTATCTGCTGCATTTAATAACTGGATATTGTTAAAATAAATCTTAGCAAAGGGAAGCTGGAAAAATAAATGAAAGGAGCTCAAACACTAAATGAGAGAAGAATTCAAGTTTCCTTGGGGGCTTGTTGTTGTTGTTGTTGTTGTTGGTTTTTTCCCTTATAAAAAAATGTAAAAAAAAATATCTCTGTGCCTTAATCTGGCTCTGAGGTAGGAAGTTTGTGTCTGGCACTGTGAAAACACATCTCTCTGAACAGGTAGAATATGAAATATTCTTGTCGCTCCTCTGAGATGTGTTCAGGGGAGAGATGGGCCCATCTGCCCCATGCCACATCCCCATCTGGGGATCTGCTCAGGTTTCCCTCTGCAGTGCAGATATGCTTTTAGGGTCTGACACCGTCTGTTGACGGTTGGACAAAATGATATTTGAGGTCCCTTCCAACCTAGAAGATTCTGTGATTCTGTGAAATCCTGAATGTTAAGCTCCCAGAATCCAGTTGAAATAGGGTTATTAAGTATCTCTAAAATCTGTTGTCTTATCATCTCTGGTTTTATTTTAATACGGAATTTGGTTACTGATGGGATTCTGTTGTCAATGGGATTTCAGTGTGCTCTGTAGGGCTTTGGCAGAGGAAAGAATAGCTGTTGCTGCCTCAGAGAAATGAGAGAAGCAAGAGCACCTAAAATTTTACGTGCTGGGTGCAGCATGGACTAAGTTCCTGACCACGTCTGGTCGCTAGAGCAATGTTCCTGTGATGCTTCATGCAAGAGGGTGGGGTATTACCATTCCCAGTGCCCAGCAAGGAATCACGCTGCCTTCCTCAAATTGTCCATCTGACCCCAAAGGGCTGTCATGCAAGTTCCTTCATATGCAAGAGCAGCATGAAACTGGCTGGATTTCAGCAAATGTTGGTGCTGGGTGGTTTTGTGTTGTGTGTATACAGTTGCAGAACGCTTTCAGAATGAATAGGCCACTGCAAAGCTGTTTTAATGAGCTGGAATGCTGATTGTAGCATATCCTGCCCAATCTCACAGCGCTCCACCAGGCGGAAATACCTTCTTTGTTCTTAAAATAGCCCCCACTGATTCAGATTTTAATTGCAGATATTACAGCTGTCAAAGAAAAGCAGAGATGACCAGATGATTGTGTTGACAGTATAAATGGAAGCTGGGGATATGCTGAGTTCCAGCCTTTAGATCTTCCTTCATTCAAGTGCTAGCACAGATATGCCCGTGTGCTGCGGTGATTACGTGGAGCAGAGGCTCTCTCTAATGTAAGGATGACCCTGAAGTGCATTGTGCCTCATTATATCCACCGTGTTGACTAAACTAATCTGACAATAAGCGTGTAGGGCTGCAAGGATTTCAGTGCTAGTAATGGTAACAAATAGGCATAGATATTAAATATGCTGGTTGAAGCCCGAGTCTTGATAAATCAAGATGGAATTTACTAATGCACAGAGACCTCTTGTGATTTGGGAATTCAGTTAAAATATAAAAAAAAGCAAACAGCCAAGGAGATGATTAAAATAAAAAGAGTTTAAAGCTTGGGCTCCGGACTGCATGTTTGAATTGCTCATCAATCAACATTGGTCAGAGGGTGAGAGCTCTTCTGAATAAGTGAACTGAATCTTTTCAGTGCAGACTTGTCAGGAACAGCCATCAGCTGAGTGGCCTGCCATCATTGCTGTTTTCCTTCATTACCTATTGATTGAGTTCTCAAGTTCTACAAGTTCATAAATCACCCTATGGAAAGAGGCGCATTTTAGGCTGGCTTTGGTTTATATTTTTTCATTTCTGGTGCACAGGAGGATAGATTTTTGGCTGCAAGCAAGAAGTGCCCTGCAGGTTCCTCTGGCTGAAGGAAAGCACCATGAATGTAGTGTGAAACCATCCACTATAGCTGATTACAAACATGGAAAAGAGAGAAATCCAGGAAAACCCTCCAGATTGATTCTATAAATCAGTGCAATGGTAACTACACAGACCAAAACACTGAAACCACAATGCTCTCTTTGAGCCATTTACTGTTTTGGAGAGGGTGGGAAGTCATCTCTTACAGTTGAGAGGGGTCTTCTGCCAACCACAGGAAAATTCTGCAGGGAATGCATGGCAGCACACCTTGGTGATCCTTTTGGGATCACCAGTGTCACAGTGTTGTTGGCATATGAAGGTTTCCATGGCATCTTGTATGTTTAATGTTAATCACCGTTAATTACACATTTATACAATGAAAGCTCAAGTCAGGGAGCGATAAGTGTGACACTTAGCAAATCTGGTCCTTGGAGGAGTATAGAACTGTCTTTCCCATTCCTGTTGTGAAAGGTAATATCCTTCAGGGTCATTGAAGGTTTAATTATGCCCTTGCAGCATTGTAATATGCCTGAAGGGATTTTGCTGGAACTTAACAACAACAACAAAAGCCAGAGACAAGATGGAGAATGTGATTTTGTTTGTTTGTGTGTTTTGCTTGAAGTACTGAGAATAGGGAGGCATATTGTTACTTGAGTATCACTAGAACTTTCTGTTCTGGCGCATATCTGGGTGATCGTCCCCCTGTACTTGGCACTGGTGAGACCCCACCTTGAGTACTGGAGTACTGTGTCCAGTTTTGGGCCCCCTACCACAACAAAGACATTGAGGTGCTGGAGCAGGTCCAGAGAAGGGCAATGAAGCTAGTGAGGGTTCTGGAGCACAAGCCTTATGAGGAGAGGCTGAGGGAGCTGTGGATGTTCAGTCTGGGGAAGAGGAGACTGAGGGGAGACCTTATTGCTCTCTACAACTACCTGAAAGGAGGCTGTAGAGAGGCGGGGGTCGGTTTCTTCTCCCAGGTCACAGATGATAGGACAAAGGGGTAATGGCTTCAAGTTGCACCAGGGGAAGTTCAGGTT
>BJBW01003599.1:18194-122675 GCA_004320125.1 Scolopax mira
AAAGGTCCCTTCCAACCTAGGTGATTCCGTGATTCTGTGATATTTTAAATGCAATAATAAAATCAGTTTGATGTTTTTTCTCTTTCCTTGTATGAGTGACAATGGGGAAATTTTACTCTGAAGGTAGTGTTCCTGGCCTATGTGTGTAACTAAATTAATAACATAATCTAAATATAATGTTGGTTATTGATGGTGTCATATTCTCAGGGCATGGGGAGAGCTGTGTGAGTGCTCTGGATGCTCTGTGGTGCCTGTCCTGGTGGCAGGATACTTAACTCCCACTTCATTTCGTTCCTTGACACCTGGTTGAAGTGAAAGGAGAAACAAGATGAGCTTTTCAGTCTGAAATATTGGCTGTTTTGTTAAGAGTCTGTTAAAAGTGGAAAGCAGGATTGTTTTAAGGTTACAAGAGCCATTTGGATTATTTTATAGCCTCACCCTGGAGTGGAGAGGGGCAGAAAGTGCTGTTACATTTCCAGTATTACTGGCAATAATTACCGTGAACTACCCTTTCTTAATGAAGTTTGCAGAATGAATGTGCATGCTTTCTTTCTGTCTTGTGTTTCGGTGGATTTTTGGTTTTATTGTACATCTTCACAGTTTTAAAACATTGCAGCAGGGCCTTAAGTGTGAGCATTGATTCAGGCAAATCTTTCAGTGGATGCATTGGAGGTTTCACTTCTCTGAAGACACATAAAAAGCCAAAACTTTATTAAAGATAGGTAGCAGCTCACTTGTTTGCATATTGCTCCATATCCTTCTGATCACTCACTGTGCATGTTCCACTCATCTTTATTGCAGGGAAAATGGGAGGGGGGTCTTGGCATCTCATCATTTACACCATTTATAAGCAAGTGATTTGAAAACAAAAGCTTTGGGGGAGGCAATGTGAGTGAAAATTGGGAGCTTAAGGAATTTTCACCTAATGACCAAACCCTGTAATTTTGCAAACCAGAAAGTAGGCGTTGTTTTTCAGAAAACCAAAAAAAAGCACAAAAAAAAGCACCCTACAGCCCACTCTCAGAAGGAAGGGAAGTGAAAGTGATAAAGGAAAAGGTACTTGTTCATGGTCTGTTTGTACCTACCTGCATAGGGAGAAGATTACCGAAACTCGGTGGTACTTCAGTCTACTGGGTGGAGATGTAACGAGACCCATGGTACTGAAAAGCAGAACCGAAGGAAATAAGGCACACTTGAATTTTTCTTTTCACAGTGAGGGCAATTAACCATTGGGAAGAACTCAGCCAGAAATGTGATGCGTGTCTGTCACCTGCTTTCACAACTGGGTGCTTCTCTGGGAGAGATGCTGTGGCTCGGTTAGAAATGGTGGGCTGGATCCAGGAACCGTTTGGCCTGAACTGGTGAGTCAAACACTGTGCTCTTGACCTTAAATTCTGTGAGACACTTGAATCTCCTCTGTGTGTATTTTCAATATATTCCTTTAAAGGACTTTTATGGTTCGAAAATGGCAATTGTCTCATCCTGAGGTAAGTATAAAGGGATGAGTGTTGTGGTTTTCGCTTTGATGTATTTCTCAATATCCACTTGTCCCCAAGCGTGCTCAGCAGTACTGTTCGCTTTCCTTCTTGACCACCAATTGGACTGCTGGTGGTATCCCTTGCATTAGTGTGCTGGATAAACACTTGAGGTGCACTCTCTTTGAGGAGAAGGTATTCTGCACCCAGGTGATTATTTAATGCTAAGTGAGGCTGAAAGATTAATCAGCTAATTATGTTAATAGCATGGAGTTCTTTTAAGAAAGGGACAGAGCAATACCGAGATGATATTGCACAATTAGTCCCTTTGCAGAAAAAGGAGGAGGATTGCTCCAGGAGACTCTGCTCACCTTAGTAAGTATTAAACTATCAAAATATTAAAACACCTTTTGGTGCATTTTGACTAGGGTAGTGAAGGGCAGTGTTTGGTGGGAATAATGGCTGTTTCTCATTCTGTAATCATAGGAGGGAAAAGACAAACAGCTGGGGATCAATCTGTTCTTGTAAGACTGGGAAGACTTCATTTGTTATTCCCCTTTCATTTATCCATATATTATACTGAGGCACTGGATGAGGCTTGCCTTGCAGTTAACATAATAGACCCCTATTTGAAGATCACAATTAAAGTTGCCTAGTAGGATGTTTTCAACCAGTATAGACTTGAAAGTTTCCTTGGGGCTACAAGGATAAGTGGGAAATGGTAATGCAGGGAAACACAATCATCAGCCCTCAGGAAGGGCTGCCCAGCCAGCTCATCCCTCGTACAGACGAACAAGAGTGGGGATCTGCAATGGCCAGGTCTCCTTGAGCCTGACTCCAAACCTGCCCAGACAAAGGAGAGGCATTTTTGCTCTGTCAAAGCTGCTGACACGGGTTGCAGCACGGGCACGTCTGTGCAAAGGGGCCGAGCTCACTCTCTTCAGTTGTTGGACTCTCTCTGGTCTGGAGAATGCCTCACTGGGGTAGCACCTCTCAATAGCTGCCCAAGAATGTCCTGCTTGGAGGTGATGGGGACACAGTGGTGGTGAAACTCCTGTGAAGCATCCGCCTCATGGTGCCTGAAGGAGGCTCAGCTGCCCACTGTGGGTTCTTGTGTGGTGTAGATGCTGCACAGCTGATCTTGAGATCCTTGTGTGGGCCCTCAGCCAACCTTGTCAAATTCATGTGGTTGAAGATAGGCTCCCAAATCCACACCTGGGCACTCATTAGATCATTTCAGAGCTGTGCTGAGCACCAATGTTTCCTACTTAAAGTAAATGGCTCAAATAGTTGTTTATCTCTGAGTTTGACTGGTCTGCCTCCTGTGGAACCACTATAAGCAACACATAATGGTGGCTGCAGCTGGATCATGACACTTTGCCTGGTTGTAGCATTAATGGCGTGGTCATCTCCATGCCAGGCAGCAGGGGAGGTGGCAGTGGCCTCAGCAATGTAAAGGTCTTCAAAGAGAGAGGATGAGGAAGAAACTTCACTGTAGTCACTTTGTGATAGTTGCTGAGGCAGACCTTGAGGGGAAGGAGGGGGAAACAGCAATTCTGGGGACATGGGTGGGTTGTTGTGTGTGCCCTGGAAGGCTGCAGCTCTGCCCTGTGTGGCAGCTGGAGCCTGGCCCGGTGGAGGCTCCCCAGCAGAAGCCATGGACGCTGAGGCAGTGGCTGCCATCTCACCATTAGCCACCCAGTATGTGGCCGCTTGAAACCCCTCTCATCATCGTTACGAAGCTGAAATTCAGTTTCACAATGGCCCAGAGGGAAAGTAGGTCACTGACAGCCATTCTGGCATTTGTTTGTGTGTCTGTAGGGCTGTGCTGGGAGCTGAAGGCACCAAGGATCCAAGCCAGGATGCGTTTCTCACCCCTTTCCTTCGTGTCCCTCTTTCTAGCATGGGAGTTGACTGAGGAAGAGATACTGGAAGGTTTTGTTGACTTCCTTGCCATCGTTATTTATATTTCAGTAGGGCTCGGAGGTTTTTGGTTCGACTGGGCACCAGGTGTTGTGCAGACTGTTCAGACTGCCCATACCCCAAAGAGTGAATGCTTCAGGTAGATGAGTCAAAGCACAGATGAAGCATTTAAATTTTTGGCTGCTGAAGCGTATGCTCAGTATCTAGCTCCTTGAATTGCAGAAAGCACTGTAGATTACCAATTTAAGGCCTGGAGGCACTGATATCTTATCAGTGCCTGCATTTCAACAGTGGTGTTGCATGGTGTGTGGACATCTCCTGCTCTTCCTTTTAAAGCTGTGGTAGTCAGTGATCTAAGGCTGTGAGGAAAGCAAAGTGGGAACCCAACCCCATGCTATAGAGTTTGGGGTGTTCACTGGAAGGGAAATAATGGATGAAAATGTCTAAGAAACTGCACGGCAGAGTTGCCTTCTGTCGTTGTACAGCTTGAGGCTTTAGCATGCCCAAAGTCTCTCAAAGATGGGTTAATGAAGTTGTTACCCAGATAATCAGAGGAATATTTGTCAATATTTGGATGTGTAGCTGTAATTGAGATCTGCGTTCATGCCTCAGAGCTTGAAGGTAAGCAGGGTGGAGAATCTCCAGCCACGCTGACCTGTGCTTTGTGACGTGGAAGGGATTAGGGCTGGTGCTCCTGAGCATTGCCAGCAGTGGACAGACCGTGTTTTTCCTGGTCCTGGCCAGAGCAGATGGGGACTGCAAAGTGGCACAGAAGGGAGCAGAGAGCAGAGTATCCTTCAAGCAACAGCACTGGCCTCCCAGGATTGTCTTTTGGAACCTGGAATTTTTCATGTAATATAAAACATGAACAGGGAGAAATTCAAGTATATCTTCTATGTTTGTTCGGTGTTTTTCCAGGTTATTTCATAGCTTCCTTTGCTTCAAATATGCAAACTACTTAAGAAATAAAAGAAATCACCTTAAGTGGCTTCCTGTGGGGGATGTCACTGGCTGTTCTGAGGACTGTCCATCACTTCTTAAAAAGTTAACTTAAACAAAACAAAACATTGTGGCTTTTCCTGACTGCCACAACTTTTCAGCTGTTGCTTAGCTACCACTTGGCAATGACCTTTCCCCACAGAAGTGGTGTTGTGAGCCTCCAGGCTGAAATCACCCAAGAAAAGGAAAGAGCATAAACCCCCTGCATAAGGGTCATCCAAGATCTCCACTCTGAACTCAGTGCTTTCTGTTCCCACCAGGAGCTCCTGCATTTTACACATGATTGTCAAAAGCCAGAAGTAATTTTGGGTGGTAGGGTCTGTGCAATTAGATCTTAAATGTAGATAGTGAGCTTTTTCATTTCTGAGCCATCACTGCCTTCCAGTTGGTTCCTCTGTGAAACTTCGGTGCCATCAAGGTAAAAGCATTTCTACAGGGAAATACAGCCGTGTATCCTAACCTTCCCTGACATTGGGGCAGCAAGCTGCATCTGGCAAGCAGCACGGTGCTCCTTCTGTCATGACCCAGGCTTGCTTTGGTTTGCTGCTCCTTGCATCTATAATCACAGAATGGTTAGAGTTGGAATGGACCTTAAAGATCATTGAGTTCCAGCCCCCCTACCATGGGGGGACACCTCCCGCTAGACCAGCTTGCTCAAAGCCCGATCCAGCCTGGCCTTGAACGCTGCCTTGGATGGGGACCCACGTCTCCATAGGGAGAACAGGAGGAGCATCAGAGGGTCTCCCCTGCGAGCTGTGGGACAGGGACCCTCAATGTTGGGGGACACTGGCTGCACGAACTGCTTTCTGTGGCCTAGAGAGAGCTCCGTGGGATTTTCCAAAAAGAAGGTTAGTCTGTTGTGTCTTGGTTGGATTTTTTCTCATTTTGCCACCTTTTTCATGCTGAAAGGTAGAACTGAATACAAAAACTGCTGGTTTTGTCATACTGACAGGTCTTTTTTAGCGAGAATAAAGGAAGTTAATACATCCTACATGTTTTACATTTCATTGAAATTATAAGTACCCATGTCCTAAGAACTCAAAGGTTGACCTTTTTCGGTTTGCTTAATTATCTTGTGCCTGTAAGCCTTCTGAGGTAGATTCAGCCCATCATGTGCACTTGATGTCTCTTGTTGGACTCTGCTCTGAGCTGGGCCAATTCCTGGCTTTCTTTGGGAGAAAGGGAATATTTTTGTTTTCAATGGAACTGAACTCTCATTTCCAGCTAAAGCCAGTCCAGCTGTGCAGGTAGGTATGGACACGTAAGGACCGGGTATTACTGTCCCAGACAAGCAGCCTGTAGGATGGCGGTGTGTGTCAGGGAAAGTAAGAGAAGATAATAACGTCACAGACGTGGCATTTGAACAGAGACTCCCATTTTCTGAATACTGAACAGAATCATGTCATTTTGATCCCCAACATCAGAAAGCAAGGAGGGGAAAAGAGAATTTATCACAGCTTTCTGTAAGCTGTCCAAGTAGAATGTCATGAGATGGATGCCACAGTCTAGAGTACTTTTGTCGGATAGATTATGTAGAATCTGATGGCCACCTATTCTGAAATGATAAAGAACCCCAGATTGCAATGAAGTCATTACTACAAACAATTTCTGTATCTTTGACAACAGAGTTAATAAACTGTTTCTTGGTTAAACATCATCCCTAATAAACCCAGTTCTGTCAGGTCATAACAAAAATTGTCTTCCCTGCCATTCATGATGGTTCTTGCTTCATTTATTTTACGTCTTTGCTGTGTCTAAGCAGTAGCAACCTTGCAGCCTTAAAGTTTGACTCTAATGAGTGCAATAACTGGACCTAATCTAGCAAAAATGAGTAAATAAATAGTTTGCGTGATGATCAAAATCAAGCTAATGGCATCTTGAGTGATGAAACCTAAGAAATGCTTTGGAATTCCTCAGGTTTTGTGCCAGTATGAAAAATGCCAAGCAGTATTAAAAAGAGGAAGAAGAGATCTCTAGTTCAGTTTTTATGGATGGATACTAAACAGCTTGAATAGTGGGAGAAAAACTGTCTTATTATGTTTTGGTAGTGCAATAGTAGTTTATTACAGGAAAGGGAGAGTTGGTGGAACAGAAGTTGTATCATTTTTCATATTCCCAAACTCTGACACTGTACTTTTGCACTACAGTATTATTCCAATAAATCAAAAGATGGGATCCCTAGAGGTTTTTGTAAGGGATCGTATTTTTGAAGGGAGGTAGAGTTGGGGAGGATGCAAAAAGAAATTAAACACATTTGAAAGTTCCCAGTCATTAAGCTGCTTTGGAAATAGCTTTAGGAGAAGAAAGCAGCCAGGTTCAAGTTCAGACTCTAGCTTCAAGGTGCTTAGGTGCTGCAGTGTTTGATTTCTCATCTACTGCAGTACAGATGCCCGGGACAGGGAGTGAGTCAGAGCTTTAGCTGAAATAGAATATGTAAAACCTTGGTCCTGTGATATTAAGGAAAAGAAAAAAAAAATCTATATTATTGAACTGCTGCCTGATCACTTTCATTTATAAATGGTAACAATAACGCTTCTGCATTAGAGGAGAATGTCAAGGGTGCATTTTGGACCTTTTAAGGCTTGCGATGTCAGCTGCTATGAGCCCTGTTCTTACCACATGCTAAACCAGAGGGGAAGGGGCCAGGTCTGAAGCATGGTCTGTAGCCCTAACCTGAACACCCTGTCCCTCCCCAGGGCCCAATAGCAGCGTCTCTGCTCGGCTTTTGATGAAGAGCTGCCTCCTGCCCTGCTGCCTGGGGTGCAATCTCGTGTCTCCCTGCTGGTCTGGTGTGGAGATGTCCTTTGGGTTGCACTTTAATGTGTCTCTGGGCACTGTTACTGGTTGTGTTAGTCACACTCAGGTGAGGGGGATGCTCTCCCTGGCTGGAGGAGTTTGCAGTTTAAGAAGTGTACAAGTCTGTGCAAATGAGCTCAGTGGACAGTGAAGGAGGATGCAGGAGAGGGGAGCGCAGGGCTGGCAAATGTGTGTGTTGCAGTTTCTAAGTGTCAGGTAACTTTTCAGGCTTTCAAAGGGTAAGCCAAGGTGGTGACTGGTAGTGCGTTACATTCCCAGCTGTAACTTGCTCTGTAAGTGCCTTGGTAAATACATCTCCTTCTCGCTCAGAGCTGGCGGGGAAGTGACCTGCCCTTTAATCTCAGCATAGCAAAATACACAAGAGCCATCAGAAGCACACTGTAAGTTCCCACCTTTGCTTTCCTGACATTCTTGCACAGCTATGCTTTTAATTATGTCCATTTTTTGGAAAACATTTAGCTGCCCTCAAGTGACCCGGGACTTAATTTTTCCAGCCAGAGTCAATATTAGTTATATGGGGAGTAGTGCCGGCTTGCGTGCTTCTGGAGTGACTGGGATGTCCACCAGGCTGGGCTTCATCTTGATGAACATCAGTATTCACAAGCTGAGAATGTAGTGTGAACCAGGCACACTGTCCTCCCCTCTGCAGCTTCTGGAGAGAGAGGGTTGTTCCCCAGCAGTGGTTTTTCTCCATCTTTTGAGGCATCTCTTTTGGGGTGGGATGCGTGTCCTTGCTGAGGTGCTGGTTGCTTTCTGCTGGTTGCTTTCCACTGATAAGCAAGTCAAGACAGATTAATTTTAAATGAAATAATCCCTTCCCAATTAAAAGCTGTTCAGTTGCTTGTCATTGGTTTGAACACACTTTTGTGGGAAACTGCAATCTCCTGTAGATTGGGAAGTTTGCTATAGTCCTTAAGGATGACACCATATATAATCTGTTAACATACAGAACATTTTCTGTTTTCAGCATGTTTGAAGGATTTCTTTGGTTATGTTTTTGCTGTCCATGCTCTGGCATCATCATGTACATTTTTGGTGTCAAGGGGATGGAAATACACAGCATCTCTTCAGGCCAAGCTTCTTGATAAGATCTCTTTGGGCACTGAATCTTGAAAAATGAGCTTTTGTGCCTTTTGTGTCCTAGAGTGGATAAAATGGTTTTGAATGGACAATGGCTGGATAGATTTTTACACAGTTCTGGGAAGAACACATGCCTGAAAGTTTTGGGTTTTTTTACTGGATGACCTCATAGGAAAGACTACAGCAGCCCTGAAAATACACTGCAGTGTAGAAACACCTCAGCTTGCTTTAAATGATACGTTGGGTATGAGCTGCAATCTAACGATGGCAGCATGGAGCTCAGCACAGGCTAATTTTCCCTGCAGCTTGTTTGCGCTATACATCTAGGAATATAGTACAGACATACTTGTAATACTTCTGGAAGAAGAGCATTATACATAAAAGCACTCTGATTAGGTAGCTTTGGGGGGTGTGGTGATTTCTCTCCCCCCCATGTTTAGACCTGGTATGTATTTGAGCATGGAAGAGTTCATTTCAGAAATGAGGAATTTAAGGATTAATGGGCTGAATGTCTGAATTTATATATCCACTATATTTCAATGTATTCAACAACTTCAATTGTTTTCTGTCCGTCATTTCTTCTTTTTCAGTCCATGTAACTTATTTCCTTAAAGGCTTAGTCTTATATTCATTTCTGGAATATAAACACTAGTTTCCCTTTTTCCTTGTGAGGTTGGCTTAAATAGTAGGTTTGATTTCATATGAAAGGTTTATCATGAAGGTGGGTGGGATGGAAAACAGATCTTTTTTTTGGTGCACACTACATTGCTGTAGGATACCTCGTACTTCTGCAGCTCAAGGAGTAGGATCTTATTTATCTTGATTCAGGGAAATGCTTATGGGTTTGTATTTGCATATTTAATGTAGTTAGAGTTTCAGTTATTTGCATTAGCAATTGCTCCAACTCTAGTGTTAATAAGGCAGGTGCTTTTGTATAAATAAAAAAAAAAAATAGAAAAAAAAAGGATTAGAGTAGTGCCACAGGTTAATTTTTATATATATGTAATGACTTCCAGCCGCCACAGTAACACACAATATTCCCCTAGTGATACCTCAAGTCAGGAAAGAAATTAACTCCTGTATATTAAGTTAGCAGTGGCAAACAAAATTGAAGATGAAAAGAAAATGAAGGGGCAAGGAAAAAGGTTTAGTTCCACAGCACTGCCACAAGGGACACCCAACTTTAATATCAAGATTTGGATATTTCCTTTAATGCCCCACAGATGTGAAAAATACTATGGCAGTACTGGGCCATATGCAAATCCCTCTGGAACTTTTGGGACTTATATTAGGCCTACATTTTATTAGTTCTTTATCCTTTATTTTGTTTTTTGGGTTTTGGGCCTTTTTTTTTCTGGAAAGAAAGAAGCAAGATAGGCCTGATAAAGGGGTGTGTTAAAAAAGAGGGATCTTCAGGCTTATAAAGATCTGCATTGCGTAAAACATCGTTTTGATTTAATGTGGTTGAACTGGATGATTTAGGTCAAAGCTACATCTGTGTGGAAGTGGCTGAAGTCTTTCAGCTTCTTGCAGTGTCAAGTGCCCACTTACAAGGAAAGCCTGCAGGTGATTCATTTTGACCCTTTGTGTATGTGGTGTGTTTGTGTAGCAGCCAGAAGGTAAGGACTGGAGATATTCCCCCAGCAAAGCCTTGGGGCTCCAGACTCCATGGGAAATGAGGGTTGCCATCCCATGGTGCAAAATCATTTCCGAGAACAAAGTTCCAGCCAGAAATGTAGCCTAGGTACTTCCGCTTCTTAGTCCTTCATATTTACCAAGAGACTTTCCAGTTGCAAATTGCTTGTTTTGTTGTTGGGTTTTTTAAATTTTATTTATTTTTCCACTCATCCAGCAGCTCGAGCTCCAGAGAGCTTTCCCAAAGCACATCCTGCTCTTGCCCAGGCTGGAGGTGGCATTGCAGATGCCAGTGCTTGCTGCTGATGGGACACTTTCCTCCCATGGAGCTAGAGAGAAAACTATCCAATCTCAAGTAATGCAATGGCTGTTTTCCCTTCTTTGGAAACAGAGCAACTCTGTTAGGGCATAGGAAGGAAGCCAAAAAGTCAAATTGGCTGAGAACAAATAATGAAATTAGCTAGTGCTGCTTCCCCGACAGAGCTAATAAATGGGGCAGAAAATCTAACAAAAACCACAAATGTAGATGGGATTGTCTATGTTTTTTTTAAAGTTTGTGTGTGTGTGTGTATATATATATTTAAAATCTTGTCAGTGTCCTCATTTAAAAATAATAGTGCGCTTTTAGTGTTTCTGGTTCTTGCCACTACTAATTCTTTCCTAAATTGTTAAGAGACCCACATAAATATAAGGAGTTTGGCATTGCTATTTAAATGGGCAGGATCTTGGAAAGAGTTCATTTCTCTTGTAATGCGGTTTAGTTCTATTTCTGTCATGTACAAATCCTGTCTGACCAAGAATATTGAATTAGAGCTGGCTTGTGGGTGTTAAGTACCTCCACAGTTACCTTTGCTTGTGTTGAACAAATGAAAGAAGGCTTAAGGGTGGCCAGTCCTATGTGTGTTTGTGTTATCTGTAGAGGAGCAGCCCTGCACTCAGCAGAAGAGGGCTTGGCACAGAAGGTTGAGCAAGGTGCTGGTGCTTGGGTGGAGCATCTCCTTGCTACACAAAGACCTGTTGTCACTTGCGTACTTGTGTATGGCTTAGTAGAACAATGTACAGAATGTACCAAAGGTGTGGGTACTTCTCCCGCAGCTAACCACCAAGCATGGAAGTCCTGCTAGATCACTCAAGGCAACCAAAAACTGGCGGCTGCCTGTGGATGTATAAAGTCTGAGGGTTGAAGGTGCAAGGGAAAGGAGAAGTTGCATGCACTTGTGTTTCCTCAGGTCAAACCTTTAAGATCTGTTGCTGCCAAGCACGTGGTGTACTTCATATGAATTGTGCTACTATATGTTTGGCCCTTGGGACCGATTGCTATGTAAATGCAAATTATTTAATTAACATTATTGTTTCCGTATGCCATAATATGATTTTTATGAGCATTTCTAGATTAAAGTTCACTTTAGAAACATAGCAATTGCTTCCCAAATAGCTTGGCTGTGCACTGCATTTTAAACCCCTTTAATGCAGTAAGGAATCCTTATCATTCCTTAAGCATCAGAGAAACAGCCAGGAAAAATATAACCACGATGTGTAAATATAACACTTCAGAAAGCATAACAAAGCCCTGTGTGTTTTAACATGGCAGAACCAGTAATTCTTGACTGGTAACAGGGCAGAAAATATTCACAAATTAAACTTTTGTCTTCTGGTCTTTAAATCATAAGCCCAACTTTAGTTAGTTGTGGGGTTTTTTTTCCTCCGCCCATCAGTAGATCTAGTGCCTTGTCAGTAAAAGTTATGTATCTGCCAACAGTTACTACAGCTTTTCTTCTATGTGGGAAAAATGAACAGAAGGTAGATGTGATGCTTGGGGTCCTGGTATGGGACACTGGTCGGTGGCGTGATGGTGGCTTGTGAGCAGGATCCTGGCAAGGATGGTGCAGGCAGAGAGGGTGGAAGCTCTCTCATGCCTGGAGCTTTTCCAGGAGCTGCCTGTGTGAACGCACAGCTCATTGCTTGGAGCTGCCCTGGCTTAGAGGGTAACTCAAAGATCAGTTCTAACACCTTCAGAATAGGAATGTGCTGTTCTGGACTGTGGTTTGCCTAGTAAAGTTGTTCGCACTGAGAAATTTGTGGACAGTTTCCCTCATTATAAATGTCAAGTTGGAGAAGTGTTAGAGAATGTCGCCTTCCTTTGCATGGTGACAGAATTTTTCAGTTTTTGCACTCTTAAGATTAACTCAATTATGTGTAACAAAGGAAGATTTCCGTAGCCAAATTTTTGTATCCTTTTTCTGCTGTGAAATTTTACCCTGTGCTAATTCAGCAAGGGATTTGGATAATTTCTTTAATATTTAACCTCTTGTGCTGTTTTATGTGTGGAGCTTGTTTGTTTTGGGTTTTTTTTATGGTAGCAGAGTACAGGCCTGTTTGATGGGTCACACTGATGGCTCTCCTGCAAAGATCTCAGGAGTACTCAGTACTTCCCACTGAATGTAAAGAAATAAATGTACATAGTAATATTCAGTGAGCCCTGGATTTTTGATTTGAAAGGGGAAAAGTGTTGTATTACTCCCAGCCCGGCTTTGTATTGCTTGCTCTGAGCAGACAGTCTGTAAGTGCTAGCACGTCCCTGCATACCTCTGCTGATGCTCCAGCTGTTGATATCTGTAGAAGCTGGAACTTCACTTCTGGGATTCAGGTCTCACCCTGGATTCCTGAGCTGTTTCATGGGGCTCGGGAGAGTCACTGCTTCTGCTTTTGTGCTCAGAGTAAGCAAACTGGGGAAAAAAATTAAATGTCTAATATCCTTCCTTTTACATAATCTGAGGTAACAGAAGCTGCTCAGAATTTTCCAATCAGGAACTGTGGTTACTAGTTGACTGCATACCTTTAGTCTTTAATTTGCATTTACGAGTTTGGGTTTCTTTCACCCTTCCATCAGTTGACATATGCGGCAGTAGATTTTCCTGATTAATGGTTTACCTGTGCCTCCAGGTGCCAACAGAAATCTACATTGCAGAAGGTTCCCAAGTACTTCTGAGTGCAGGTGAGGAAATCTAGGTAAAATTCAGGCTCTTGTTCAGGGCATGTTTCTGACCTGGGATTTTTTTCTGGTTTTGGAGGGAGGCAGTGGGGATGTTTTCAGAGCAGACTTTAGTACAGTAAACAGAAAGAACGGGGTTTGAAGTAATTGTGGTTTTTATTTTCAGTCTCTCTCAATCCTGCATGGTGGGTGTGGGGGTGTGTGTGTGTGTATAGAGAATTAAGAGTTTGATTATATGTGGGTTACACAGGTGGCTGGAGAGCGATATAAGGTTGGAGTCCTTTCCTTTTCCCTGCAGCAGGGATAACCATACCTGCAGCAGCCCTAGGTCAGAGCCTATTACCTGAATAATTCAACATTGTGAACTGGGGGAATTGGAAAGTTCCTATAAGGCTTGGGGGGATGGGTGTCGGGGGTTGACATTTCTTACAGCCTTGATATCATTCAGTACATTGAGAGAGACAGAGGAATGAAACAAGAGTGAGAGAAAATGGGCTTCTAAATGGGCTGGAAATGCAGAGATAAATCCTCTCTCCCTCCCTGTACCCCACTGGGCTCTGCCCTGAAGTCAAACCGCCTCCACACCATTCCAGGTTAACCTGTGCACGCAGGCGTCTGCTTGGAAAAATTGCTGCTCTGCTCCCTCCCCATCTCCTCAGAGAAACGTCATTCATAGTCTGAATGTCCGATCGGTTGATTTATAGCGTGTGGGGTATTTGTATTTTTTCTTTTTTTATTTTTTCTTCTCTCAGCTTCTCCTACTAAAAAGCCAGCTGAGTTCAGCTCTCCCAAAGCAGGGGGAACGTTTTCAGTCAGTTTGATTGATCTGCGAATAACTTTGATGTTCCAAGACATAACGTTAATAGAGTTTGTGGCATAAAGTAGCATGAAGAAAATCTAAAAATAAAGAAGAGCTTGATGAACGTCCACAGCCTAAAAAGAGCTCAGCCTGTGCAGCGGCCAGAGACTGGCAGTATTTGGATAGGAGCTTTCTAAAACGGGGAGCTGGAAATTGCCGTTCCTGGAGCTGGGATTGAATTGACTTCAAAGCGGTTTCTTTTAATCAAAACCAAATCGGAGGATTTCTGCCTGGGATGGTACTGTCGGCAGTGGAGCTCGTGCTGCATGGCTGGTGGTGCCTGGGCTCGGTGGGAGAGGGCTGGAGGAGAGGGCAGGAGGGCTCCAGACCTCCTCACTGCCCCTTCAGGCCCACATAGATTCTCCCAGGCAAAGTAACTGGAATGTTCAAGTGTTGCAATACTCTTTACTGATACTGGAGGATTTTTCTTATGTTTTTTTTGGTTTTGTTTTTTTTTTCTTTTCTGTTGCACAGAAACAATTGGCTCAGCACATTCATAATGGTGACTCTTGGTCAAAGAGAAACAGCACTGTCTCAGGGAGTGGAATCAGGACCTGATTCCTGGATTTGTGTGAGAACTTTCTCTTTCCCACTCCCCTGTCTCCAAAATTCACAGGGAGAGCGTGTGGCTGTGGCCTGGGCAGGTGGCAGCCATGACTGGGACTGGTGGCAGCCATGACCAGGACAGGTGTCAGCCATAACCGGGGCAGGCCGCAGCCATGGCCGGTGGTGGACACCCAGCCTAGCTTGCTGCTGAGGAGGCCTATTGGCCACCATACTCTCCTGGGTGACAGGGGATGCATACTACGTTGAAATAATGTAGAATAGTGATATTCCTCTGAGGATCAAGCCAAAGTTTTGGTGCTTTGCCTGAGCCAGGAAGCTGGGGAGAGCTTCTGCTGGCTCCTGTGAGGAGGGACAGGCATGGTGGTGCTGCTGGGTCTCCTCTGGGTGCCCGATACCCATCCACCAGAGACCAGAAACCTCCTCTTTTCCTTTCCTCCTCCCTCCACACCTATGGTAGGATCCCACACAGCCTATCCCACAGATAGGCTGACAGACCCATCTGAGTTGTTCCTGTTCAATAACAATATTCCTGACGCAGCTGGAGCTCTTCCTCCTGAAGTGCTTGGAAGTGCTGCAGAAATGTGGGCACTGGTTGGGAAATTTTGGGTGGGAAATTTCATCATCCCTCATGAGAGGCAGAGGGGTCCTACACACCATGACCATGCTGATTGCAGTGAGGGCTTGGCATTGCCAACTAGTGACTGGTTCGTGAGGAAGAACCAGGCCTTATCTTGATATTTTTTCTTCTTTATATATATATATATTTAATTTTTAGATATAAACTATCCAGGAGTAGTTGTCCTGCGTTTGGAGTGGGGCAATTAAGATTTTCTAAAGACATTCTAGGTCTATGTTTTGCTGGGACCACATGGTGGAAAGGTTCATGACCTGATGACTTGAGCTATCACTTTCTGTCATTCCTTGCTGACCTTCCCCTCTGTTTATATGGTTTTGTGAACAGCTGGGCAGAAAGCAAGAAGAAAAGGCCAGGACTGGAAAAACTCTTCAGATCAGGCAGAAATTAATGTGCTTGGAAACCAGATGTGGTTTTATTTAAAACAAAACAAAACAACCACATTTTATCTAGGGGATTTCTTTTTTTTAACAAGTGAGATGTTTGGTTATTGGTAACTTCTAAGACTGGTAAGGAATCATATCTTGTGATCATTGTTTTCAATTTTTATGATACTGTTGTAATAGTATTATGATAGGAAATATCCTCCATACCCTTTCTCTCCAAAGGAGCCCCATTCTCCGAGTAAGCTGTATATGAAAGGAGGTCTGTGACTCACGTGCATCTGTAAACAGTTTGTGATTTCATATTTAATGGTGCTTTCTGTGTAGGGAAGCTCAGTCCTTGGTGGACACTTCAAACCTGGCTCAGGAGAGCAATGGGTTGGGGTTGCTAGCATGGGATAGTGATTCTGGCCCACATGAGTTGGGTGGAACAGATAAAAGTTTGAGATCGTTTTCCTAAAAGAAAGATCAAAATTTTATTCTTATTGGCCTCATTGTCAGAGACTGTGGCGTGTCAGCTGGAACAGAGGATGGTTCCCCACTGAGCACTAGATGTTTGATGGCTCTTATACCAAAACCGAGGCAGATGGGTTTGAAGAAGTTTGTACAATGACTGCTTGCTGTTTCTTCTGTCTCTGAATTTATTGTTCACCAGAGTTAAATTCATACAAATGCATAAATTGCAGATGGAGAAGTAATAGAGGGAATGCATCATTAGAATATGTGCAACTGACTTCAAGAAGGAGTAAAGCCATTAAGTGGAAAAGATACTAAACGTTCAAGAGCTTTTTGTGGGAGAGAAGAACCTTAGATATTTCACTATTTGAGCGATAAGGACAGGAAGATTTGTGGCTGGCTGTGCAGCCATTTAATGGTAGGCTGGGATATCGATCTAGAATTGTATCGCGGTTTCTTAAGATATAGGATAATAATGGTACATTATCTTTCACTTCGGGAAATAATGACTTAAAAGGTATGTGAGAAAAGAGGCTGTAGACTGTAGAAATAAAATGAAGTGGAAGTTAGATGAAACTGGCTGGAAGAGATGCTGGAATTTAAAGTAGCTATTGTAAAGCAGGTGTTGGCACTTTTTCAGTGAGGGTGTGCCACCCTGTAACCTTTTTTTTCCCCTAAATTAGAGGTTGCATGTGCCAATAGAAATTGAGTAGAAGCTGAGAGCTTCTGACACTTGCAGAGTCCTTGAGATGCTAAAAGGTCCAGATTTGGGCGTCTGCTGGGCTGTTTGGGGTCTGTTCAGGGAGGCTGGTGCTGCACACTGACGGCTTCGGTTCTGCAAAACTCTGTGATGCACAAGCCAGACTGATTAGGGAGTAACTGACCGCTACAGATTAGTCTTCATGAAGTGAATGTGCCATGTGTCATGTCTTTGGCTGTTACTAACATGATCTAAATTGTATGTCTGTCCTTATTTCAGATAAGACATTACTAAGGAAGACTATGAAAAGGTTGTGCATTGACTGCAGGGCACTTTGGGCCCGCTTAGAGTAACATCACTCATCCACCATGATGGCATTTATCTGAATGTATTTCTGGTGTGGTAAACAAATTATGGGAGATCTGTTATTAGCACCTTGTAAATCCTAAGGACAGCTGAACACAGCCTTTTATAGTCTATCATAAAATAGTCTACTGTTCACAAAAATGTGAAAATGATTGTTTGCATGTAGACTTCCTTATTAAACACCAAGTTTCTGGTTTAGTAAATGTCATTATTATTTTTATCAGATTAAGCTTCCCTTACAGTTTTTGCAATCTGTTCTTAAGAAAAAGCCACCTTTATTAAGCATTCTTTCCTAATACTTTCTTAACCTTCATGGCCCAGAGCACCGTTGAGGAGGAACAAGAGAAGGGAGTTAAAAGTAGACACCTTCTCCTGACTATCACACTTTTTCTTTTTAAAAAAACTTTTAATGAGAAACCTTTAATTTTCAATAGCAAACCAGGTCTTTCATTTTCCTGCATTTGGTTCTCCTGGCCAAAGCATGCTATTAGAGAATAATGAATGTTCATGGGCATTCTATGTATTTTCAAGCGCAAAGAAATGGCTGGAGTCAGGAATAGCACGATTGTAATGCTTTGTCTTTCTTTACAGGTACACATGGATTCGAAAATACAAAGTCTGAACTATACATACAGCTTTCTTGTTTCAGCTGCCAGCCCCATTGAAGGGGCATTTGTCCTTTCTCCTTTACTTTGTTTGCCTCTGCCTGCAGGCAGCATGTATTAAAAATAATAAATACTTTGACTAATGCCTGACGGGAGAGCTTAGTAGTTTGGGCATCAGATTTAGAAATGACTGGCATTTTGAAAACTTAGAGCTCCAGCACCTCTCAAGGTCTGGCTCCTTCTCAATACTGGCGTTATTGTTTTGTTAGGTTGGGATTTCTCCTGCAGGATATGAGTCCTGATCAGTCCAGGAGCTTTCAACACTGGATTTCAAAGCATTTAAGACTTGTGGAAATGTTGGCCAGGCTTTCTTCACTGGAATGAACACACCATTTCTGTGCTTCGCAGCTTAGGAGATGGTAAGGAAGATGCCTTCGCAGGAGCTCTAGGCTTCCTGCCATCTAATTTTACAGCAGCTCAAAAAGCAAACATTCAGTAGAAACACATGAATTGAACTCAGCCAGCTGGGGAATTGGCTACCAAAAAAAAAGAAAAAAAAAAAAAAAAGGAGGGAAAAGCTCCTCCCTTACACTCTTGCTTTTTGAGAGCATTGCCAAGGAAAAAGCAGGAACTTACAGATGTTTTTGGCAGGAGGACAGGAGGAAGAGCAAGGACTGTCAGGAGAAGAGCTCAATCCCTTGTAAAGCATGACATGGAGAGGGGAATGGCTCTTCCTGGCCTGAATGAAACCCTGAAGGCTCTGGGAAGTGAGAACGAGAGGTGGTGCTGGGGCACAAGAGTTGTCTGGGCAGCCCAGGGCGGTTCCAGCCACATGGCTGGTCTAGGGGTGACAAGTACACAACTTCAGTTGCAGGTAACTGGTGGTTCTCCCAATATATTTTCAATTGTGTGCATCACATCTGTTCTGGATCACTTCCTCACCATACCTGGTGCTGGTCCTCACCACGGGAGGGTTGGGGAGAGGCAAGGGAGGTACAGCATATGGGTCAAGGCTATGTCCATGGAGGGTTTGGGGATGAGGAGTAGTGTCAGTGATCAGCTCCTATAGATCAGCTGCTGTAATTGGTGATGGAAGTTTGAAATTGGCATTTTCCATCGTACATAATACCTACAAAAAGAAGTAAACCAGAAAAAAATAAGAAAAAAGAAAAAAAAATGAAATTACAGATTCTGATATTAGTCCTATGTTAATAAATCACCCACCATATTAAGATTCAAACAGTGATGATTATGCTCTTTGACTGTGTCTTGATGATAATTTGCAGAAGTTGCGACAGAGACAGGAGAGTAGAACCACCAAGAATTTCTTTTTTTATCTTCTTTTTCGTCCACTGAGAAAGCTAATTGAATCTCTTTCTGAACCACTTAATTCACTGCCTGTCATGCTTCTCTCTCAGTGTAAACTTCCTTGGGGCTATCGCCATAGTCCCAGCAGAGGAGGAAATTAGGGTCTCTAACAGAAATAACCTACAGCTTACATAGCATAAACAAATCTTGGAAAGCAAACACTGACAGGTTGTGGAAAAATGCTTTAAAAAAAAGAAAAGTAATAAAAAAGAAAAGATTAAATGCAAACATAGTGCCCTGCAGTGTTTAAAACACTTCCTTATAGTCTGTCAAGCTACATGTTCAGGACCTTTGATCAGAATGGAGGTTGTTTATTTCCTGTACAAACCAGCTTGTACATTGATCAATGTATTGTTGATATACTGAAGGTATTCCCTTTACTTGTCTCTTTAAAAGGCCTCGGACTTGACAACAATATTGTGAGCACTAACATGGATATCCGAGTTGTGGAGAAAATGCAGAGAAACAAGAGGACAGGGTTGATAATAACTTGATCCCTCGTTTATGGGAAGAATGCTTAGAGGGGTTTCTGTGGAAAGAAGCACTGTGGGGTGAAGGTTGTTCCTACTTTTGAAGAGACCACTTGGGAACCATTGGCCTGAAAAATCAAGCACTTGCCTTACAGTTACTGTACTAGGAGGACTTCCTGCAGGAGCAGGACTCCTCCTGTCATGAGAGTCCTTCCTAACAGGTCATACCTTATAGAAGGGGGAAGACAATATTTTCCTGCATTTAAAAAAAAACAAAACACCTAAATAATATAATACATAAAAATGTAGTATTTGCCTTAAAACTTTGCTGCGTTTTTTGACCAGAACTCAGTGTTTTCTGCAGGGTGGACCTGAATGGAAAGTTATGCAAAGAATAACCTTAACTTTGTATGCACAGTAATGGGATCTAAAATAACTATTATGAGAAAGGAAAACTTGCTTAGCTGGAAAGTGAAGGATTATTTACTCTTTGTCCCAGCTGTTTTAAGTCTGAGGCATGAGGCTTAAAATGACCTGATGGAGATCTGTAATGAAGCTCTGCAGTTCGCTGCCGCTGGACCTTGTGGATGCCAGAAGTTTTTGTGCCAACAGACAGCATCTGTACAAATTCATGGAAGAGAAATCTTTCAAATGATCTTAAAAAGAGAGAAATCCCTTCAGATTCTTGAAATGTGGGAGCTGCAAATCGCTATGTGCTTGTGCAGAGTTATTACAATGTATTTTGCGTGTTTTTATTCCTCCATAGGCATCTGTTTCTGGCCACTATTGGGCAGGATATTGGTCTAGGGAAACCTTTGGCCTGACCTCTGTCAGTCATTCCTGTGACTCGTGGAGCAAAGGTTGACTGCAAACCACACTTCGGGAATCTCTGATCCCCACTCATTTTAAGCAGAGCACTAATTCAATAATATTATGGTTATTTGGGCTACGACTGGGTGGGATGAATTCAGTTTTCCTTCTCAGCCCACGCGTTTCCTTTGTCACATAAAGTTCTTTTCTCTCTCAGTGAAGCACTGGGAATGGGAATAATGCCTCTTTTCTGTGTGTATGCATTGTTTTGCCAAAGTAAAACAGCCCTCCACGATGTATTTCAGCACTGCTTTGGGGGTAGTGGGCATTAAGTAGCATTAATAATATGTCACCAACAAGAGTAGGAGGCGAATCTCCCTCATCCATCCTCTTCCCTGAAACATGTGATGCAGAGTAGGAGCCTCCTGTTTGCAGAGGGCAAGCTGTTATCTGCTAATATGGCAGCATTGCGCCAAATGATTAGGCTGTCAGAATTATAGCAATTTGAACATGCTGAGCAAGCTTTTATGTACACAGGAACAAGATGCCGGCATTAGATTACTGAAGAGGAATAACACGGGCTGGAGATTGACAAGTGCTTGGCAAGCCCGTGTTCCTGGGGCTCATCAGACATTCACGGCTCCTATGTGATGCTGGTGAAGAGCATACTCAAGTGGCTGTATCATAGTCCGGGTGACATCTGGTGACATGCAGTTAGGCCTGTTGTGTTTTTCTGGGATGAATTCATTTTCACAATATTTGAAAGGAATCCATCTATGCAGAGTGGAAATATTCTGGCATATGCAAGTGACTTACAGTAATATTTTTGGTCCATCTTGTATTTGGTGACGAAAGCATAATTAGCTGCACATAGTCACATGCTATTGTATGGAGCAGTTTTCTGGATTTCTGCGCTTCCTGCTTGCTCTACTCCTCCTCTGCTTCCTCCTGATGCAGGTAGCTCTGACTGTTGGGATGAGGAGGAGGGAGCACAGGTACACTTGGAATTTTACTGTGGTCGTAGCTGGGGCACCTACAGAAATGTGTCTGCTGGCAAAAGGTGTATTTTCTCTCCTGTAGCAGCTGGAGGGTTTACGTTGCACTAAACAGAGGCTTGGACACTAAGTGGTTTTTGATCCTCTGATATGCCCTGCTTTGGTATATTATTTTTTCTCTACCAAGTTATCTGGTTGTTCTGCTGGGTTGTTGCTGTATGTAAGCATTGGGAATTTCTTTTTTGCGTGACCTCTCAGAAGATGACTGTGGGCTTGATTCAGCATTGCATCTGAGCTGAAATGAGGTCTGGAATGGGATGTAGTCTCTGTTGTAAGTTCAGCTTTAACTTGTTCATCAGTTGTCCATGACAGAGGTGCACAGAAATTAGGATTTCATTGTATAGAAAATGTTTTGTGTTGAAAATAAAACTGGAAAAAGCACATTTTGCTTTTCAAGTACTGCTCTCCCTGACAGACAGCAGAGTTTCTGTGGAGAGCAAACACGGGAGAATTTGGGATAAAAATCCAATTTTTCCTGAAAAGATGCTTTTAAAGAAAAATTCTTGGGTAGATCTATTGATAAATTCCCCCTCAGAAACCTTCATGCAGTGGAAGCTCTGCAAACCCTCTGTGGTGCACCGGGGCACAATGCAGAACCATGTGGTGGTGGACCGGCACCAGTCCATGAGATGCTCTTGTGCTCGGGCCGGTTTTATGCTGGATCAGCAGCCAAGTTGGACCCTTATGGCAACATCTAGTTATAAATAAGAAGAATAAGCTTGAAGATGTGTTAGCCTACTGCCCAACAGAGATTTGTCCCACAACTGTGGGACATCATCCCTGCCGATGACTTTGCACCCTGGGCCTCTCCTGCAGCATTTTCCAGGGCATGAAGGTGCCTCTGCTGAGCAATGGTGATACAGCTCTTGGGTTGTTTCAAACTTTGGATCCCAAACCCATGTGCCAGTTAGTAGTTCTGTCCTAGAGCTTTGTACAGGGACAAAGGATTATGTGGCAGGAGACGTCCAGTCTGTGCCACGCAACGCGAGGCTGGGCAAATGGTCCTTGGCCCTGTTTTGTTGATTGTTAGTATGTAACTTGTGTGCCTTTAATAACATGAATGGAGAGAACCTTATGGAGTAAACTAATGCAAAAATGTATGGTTCTTGGAGTAGGTGAGATGTGAGTTGTTCCAGGAGTAGAGTAAAGCAAATCCACTTCGACATTTTGTCCTGCTCTCTGTAAGAGCTGCTGATGTGAAACACACGTTTAGCAGCTTGGGCAGGGGTAAATCTGCTTTCTGTAGTCATAGTCACACCCAAGTGCTAACAACTGTTTTGCTGAGAGGGGTCTTTGTGTGTCCAGCTGCTGAGGACAGGATGAACAAGGGGTAAAAATGCTAAAATATGGTTTCCAAATGTTCTTAATGGAGGTTGTGCATCCGAGTCTTAACGCATGCCCTGTTTGGGCTCCATTTAGGAGTTGCCCCTGGGAGGCAGGCTGGCAGGGCTGGGGTGTAGCTTGGGTGTCCCAGCGCAGACTCACTTGAGGTCAGCCTAATGCAGTGTGCCAGGTGAAGAAATGCTGGGAAACTATTTTTACTGTTTGCTTCTGTATCTTTGGGAGAAAGTTCTGGCTCACTTTATAATTACTGCCTGGTTGCAGTCTTCTAGTGTGATGATTCTTGGGTGTAAAACCTCATTTTTTTGCAGTACAGCACTGTTATGATTTTTAATAAAAAAAAAAAAAAAAGCAAGCCTTTTAAACATCCGAAATGCCTATCACATGGTAAGGATAAAAAAAGTTTCTCATTGTTAAAATGGACATTTTGAGAGTGCCATCAAGACATTTTGGAGAATAGTAGTATTTTATTTTTAATGAGAAGAACTAAAGAATAAAAAATGGTAGCCTTGGAGAATTGCAGATCAAAGGTTTCTTCATTGTAAAACAAATGAAAGGTCTCAGTCCTAGAAGTGATGAATAAATTGATAAATTTTTAATAGGAAGAATAGGCTATAAATGGTAATTTAATTCTTTAGGGGAGAGAATCATTTAAGCAGGGTTTAAAAAGTCCAGATTTTTTTGTGTGTGAAGATTATGATGATAGTGAAGGGGGTGACTGGGAAAGCGTGTGGTTTCCCAGTTGTAGCCAAGGCTGTCGTGCACAGTGCTGCTTGCACTTGCTGCAGTGCTTGTGTCCTTCCCTGCACGTGTCCCAGCATGGAGGCAGGAGCCCGCCTGCTTCTTGCAGGAACTTGGTTGTGCCCTTTCCTTGGAAGCCAGAAGGATCTGGAGACTTTCAGCCTTTGGGGGGGAAAACTGTGAATACTTAAAAAAGAGTCCAGACCATGACCGTTCTCACAGCCTGCCTGTCTCTTGGTTTTCCAAGAGGCAAGGCACAAGGCAGGGGTGGTGGGGACTGAGCCAACCTGTTCCCCGTGTCTTCTGTCCCAAAACACCCCTCTGCTCAGTGCTGGGGATGGCTGTGACTGAAAATGGACCCCATGGAAGGAGAAGATCACCCATGAGTGCTGGTGGTGGTGGGTCAGGCCAGGGCAGTAAGCAGCAGGCAGGGGGCTGCGACAGGGAAGGGCAGAGCTGGGAGAGGAGTGTGGCTTTCGCAGGGTGACATCGGTGGAGAAGGGGCCTTTAATGGCATTCACCTAGGGCAGCTCACAGCTACCAGGCTGACAGGCTGATGGGTACTGCCAAATTTGCATAATAACACCACTAATAAAGGCCTCCGGGTCCCTGCTAGCTCCTACATTGCTCACTGCCTGCCATCGTGGCGTTGGGCTCCTCCTCCTCTATGTAGCTGTGACCCACTTTTCACACTCAAAACCCGATTTTATTTGTCAGTAGTGGGGCAGCCTGGCCTGGCAACGCGAGGAAACCTTGTCAGTTCCTGTAAGGCGTCCCCATCTGCTGCAGCGTGGCCAGTGGCTGGGACCACGACCCACCGTCATGCCCCTGCCTGAGCTGTGCCCTGCTGCACCGTCTGGGCTGACAGCTTCCCAGTTTGTGTCTTCCAACCATGCTGTCACGCTCACTAACTCATCCCACTTGTTCCCCGTTTCTTGGCAGAGTTTTTAAAGCTAAAATAAAGACAAACAGAGGAAAAAGATAAAATCCTTGCCTCTTGCTTGATATTAATTCCCCGATACTAATTTTTATTCATTTTTCTACCCCAACAATTTTCTCCCCTTGCTTTGACATCACTCCTCTCACAGGCCTCATGGATGGAGAAGCTCTGCCACAGACACGGTGTGTGAAGGTGGACTGGCTTTCCAGACCCAGGTGGCCCAGCCGTGCCTCAAGTCCCCCAGTGGCAGCTATTTTGGAGAGAAAAATGTGCTGCTACTTGCACTTGTGATTGAATTGTGACTTCTTGCTGACCTTACAGCCATGCAGTAAGCAAAATTAGTTGTATTTGCAAGATTGAGAACAGGATTGAGCTGTTTTGCAGGTGGCTGTGTCTCTACCACAGATTAGTATCTTTATATATGATTTTTTAAACTAAAAAAAGAATAAAAAAGCCCACTTTGACTTTTAAAAAAAAGTTTTCTAAGAAAAGGTAAATTTTTTTTTCACTGTTACAGTCTCAAATCAGTTTATACCGAAGAGGCTTAGAAGGCACGATGGGACTTGTTAGTCATGGGCATAATTTTTTGGTTTGCTTTCTGCTTATTGGGAGTCAGAAATGTATGTCTGCATTCAGACCTTTGCTGTGTCACTGGATTCCTGATGATATGCCTAAGCTCTAACAGCTGGTCACGGTGGCAGAAAGCTCCAGAGCGAAAAGCAGTGTTGGGCTTTCCAACTTTAACCCTGTGGGGACTGCAGATGGGCAGTGATAATGCTGTGAGAAATTTTAAGAGTTTTATTTGTAGCTTAAATAGCAGCACTGTCACCCCAGATAAGGAAAGCTGTTCCTATAAGTTTTGATCATTTGATTTCTTAGCCTGTATCAACTTTGGGTGGCGAATGGATCAGTTGATGTTATCGCTAAGACTGTAACTAATGTTGATCCCTTTCTGCTGACAGTAATTTTTCAGCTCTGCGGAGCTTTGGCAAAATGTTTGTTTCAGGTGGATTCTCCAATTCCTTTTCAGTACTTGGGAGCTCCACAGGTTTACTTTGTGTGGCTGATTCGAATGGCTGTTGTTAGCCTGAAATAAAGCCTAAATCCTGAAGAAGGTTAAATGATAATGTTTAGAGGTTGCGTTGGTACAAAAGGGGTTCACCTTGGGAAATCCATATCTATATTTCGCTCACTGTTCTCTTTAAGAGATTATGGGTCTGATTCAGCTTTGTGTTTATTTTGCAGCATTGCTTTGGGTAGAGCTGCCGCTGGTTTTTCACTGATGTGTGAGATCAGAGCAATGCCTTGTGGTGTTTAACTCCTTGCACGCACAGCAGAAGCTTCTGAAAGCTCCATGAGCCCATTTTCAGCAAAGTGGTATTTGCTTCACACATTTTCCCCCTGCCTCTTTGGCAGGGCAGCAGTGGGAAATTTTATTGGAAATGTGAATTTTATTCAGTTTTAACCCAGCGAAAGGTTTTGCTTCAGCTTTAACATCCAACAGCTTGGATGTTGCAGCAGCGCTAATGGACGCAAATCTGAAAGTCGCATTGGGTCTGGCCGTGTCTTCCTCTCTCTCCCAGCAGCCTGGCCAAGAGAAATATACAAAGTGAACCAGCACAGAAAGTGTTGAAAGACTTTCTACCATGTATGTGAAGATGTTACTACCTTGAATATAGTTTAACAGGACTCTTCCCCACCTCCCACCCCCCATTTTAATTATTTTTAACATCTGTGTATTAAGGGAAGACTGTGTGTTGCCTGAAAGGTTTCTTTGTCTGGCGTCGTAGAAATACCTGAATTCAGATAATTATGAATTTACTTTGCTGGCCCTCAAATACTTGCTTTCTGTAACACTGAGCTCTAGTGACTTGCACCATTGTGTTTGCTGTGCTCACTCTTATCTTCCAGATTTGTGTGTGTCTAGATATTGCTTGTTCAGCTGTTGCTGTTCAGCTTAGCTCAGAGCTTTTCAAATTTTGGTTGCCTGTCCATGCTCCAGCCCGTGCTCATAGCAGAGGCTCAGCCCCTGCTGTTCTCCCTCTACCTCTTAATCCAAGACACTTGTGGATCTACCTGTGCTGAAGGGGTGGCATTGATGGCAAAACTGCTAATGTCACTTAGTTCCAACTCCCTTCATTAGCAGTGGTGGCTAAGTAATACCTAGAATTGCACTGTCAGTGCTGGCTCAAGCATCATTTAGTGATGTGAAAGGTATTTTCAGACTTGGCTGGAAGTTGGAGAGGCTTCCATAGCTGTCGCCTATGCTTGCAAAGGGCTGTGTGGCTTATTTGCTTTATTGTGGCATTGTTTTTTTAATAACTTTTCATGGGTTACGAAAAGTTTCAGCTTGGGAAATGGAGGAAATATATAAAGGGAAATAGACGAAGTGTGACAGTCAATCAGATGGCATATGGAAATAAAGATTGACAGGAGAAGGGGTCATAGCCATCAACACTAGTATAGCAATGTGCAGATAGAAATCCACAATCCATGTTGCAAACCTGTTCCTTTGATTGGAAAAAGAGAAGTTCTTGGCACAGCACTTTATGTGTTGGAAATATAAGGAATGTAAAAAGAAATGGTGGTTTTCTTTTGGGTGTACTCTTCTATTGGCTAGCAAATATGCAATATGATCACTTAAGACTTCTGTTCATTTAAAATGACACTTTATTATCAATTTTATGACCTAAGTTTCCAAAACTATTCCAGCTATTTATATAGCTGAATTTAGCTTAAATTTCATATTCAGCCTTAACACAGTTGGTAAATATGAATCTTTGTGCTTAATATTCAGAGAATCCAAGACCAGCTGGGGTGGGAAGGCACCTCTCAGAGCCATGCCCAGTTGAGCTTTGAATATCTGCAGGGATGGACACTCCATAACCTCTCTGGGTAACCTGTGCCACTGTCTGACCACTCTCATGGTGGAAAAGTGGTTGTGGGATTGTTTTATGTTTAAAAAGAATTTCCTGTATTTCAGTTTGTGCCCGTTGTCTTTTGGCCATAATAACATTCCTCATAAGAAAAATTTGTATTCAACCTTTTATCAAATTATATTGGTTCAGTTGTGCCTGTAATTTCCTGAAAAATTAAGATTTTTTTTTAATAGGGAATGTGGCTGGATCAGAGCACAAATAATTTTGTTTGCAGAAATTACAATGTGTATGTAGATATTTAAAAACTAGAGTACATCACTGAATAAAAACTGACCACTTTTGTTTTTTCCTGTTTTTATATGTCAGGGGGCTGTTGATTTATTTTTTTTTCTCCTCCCTGCTTAAAGGGTTGTATTTATGACCAAAGAATATTTTATCAGGCCTTTGTTGTAAAAGTTGTCTCTTCAGTGAATGTATTATGTCATAAAATTGAGTAGATACAGGATCAGATTTCTGATTTTTTAAGACTGTCATAAAAAAAACTTCTGTGGGGAAAAAAAATATGTAGTAACAGCCGTAAGACCTGAAGCCTCTTTCCCCACTTTCATCATCCTTAATTAACTTAAAATCACACTGGACAATCCCCGAGTAATGTACAAAAGTGGCATCTAATGGATGGAAATTATTAGAAACTTTCAGCTGTCCAGCGGGACTATGCCTCAGTGCTTCTGTGTGCTTAAGGCTGCCAAAAATATCCCCAGTAATTCTCCAACTCTTTTGGCAGATGAAGGCAGAATGACTGGTTTTACAACAATCAAGATCAGATGGTGGCAGATCTATCATACACTCTTCTATATTAAGAAATACGTACGCTGGGAAATAAGCCGTGATCATCTGTTCCTTCTCTTTCCCTTGCTTTGTCGCCAGTGAGTTAGTGTTTGCATTAGCGTCTCTAAAAGATGGAAGACAGTCAAAGTTCAAATGATTCGGTTGCTCTACGTGCTTTTTAATTCAAATATTCTTAATGTGCTTTCATTGCTGTCTTGGGGAAAAGCAAAAAAGTTTTCTCTTTCACCTGCCTAATAATGAGCAACTGTCAGACACACTTTGATACTTCTGTGGCTTAGAACATCGGTGGCCGCAGAGAGAAATACACCCTTTTTCTGCTAAGTCTTTGTTTTTTCAATGAGAGATGAGCTAATACACTGTTGGCAAGAGATACTGCCTTTGTTCTGCTAAGATGTATCATTTTAGCTGTGGATGAAACTTCGAAAACAAAAGAATTTAATTTTCTATCCCAACCAAGTGATCTGTGTGAGAAACCATGGCTAACACCATGGAGCATTTCTTCTGCGTTCGCAGGAACAACCTTGTCCCTTTATATATTTTCCTGGGTTTTTTTTTTTTTGAGGAATTCCTGCACCTTTTGTTGTTGCTGTTGTTTTCTGGGGGGGGTTTGGGGTGTTCTTAGAAACCACGCTAGAGTTGTTCTTATGGTTACCTTTATCTTCAGGCTGTTTCCCAGTCTATCAGGAGCAATTGCAAAGCTGCTTCTGCATAAACTTTTAGTAAGCCTTACGTATCCCTATAAAATAGTATCTCCATTCATGCTGGAAATGCAAAAGCTCCTCTTTTCAGGGTGTGCACTCAGTCTTGCTGATGTTTGCTACCATCACAGTGATGCGAGTCATCTCCTATTTAAAGATGTAATTTGACCATCTGAAATGGACAGTAGTATCTACATACAACCTTAATTCAGGATGACTTACTTTCCTCCCATGTCTTCAGCCAGGCTCCCTCTTCATTCAGGCATCTTCTAGCCCAAGAGAAATGAATTCTCAGGCTCAGATCTGAAAGGATGGTGTATGAGGGATCATCCTAGACTCAGTTCCTTTAGATAGTTTGTTCTAGTGCTGCAGTTCAAAGCTTAACTTTTTGCATATCGGTCATGTTTACAAGTGAATAAAAGGATTCCAAAATTCCTTTTCCTTTGGATGGTGCTGTGCAATATAAGCTATAATTACTTTCCTCTGAGATAAAGAATACAGGTCTGGATTCAGGAAACAGGGATGCTGCGAGAACCCAGACAACTGATGGTTTATCATAATTATTCAGGAGTCTGTTGATGGGAATGCCTGCCCTGGCATTCCCAGCATCTGGCCTCTGTCAGGCTGAGAGGGAATCTCCATCCTTTTTGTTCTTTTTCTTTTTTTTTTCCCCTTCTGATCCAGAGGATACCCGCGGGAGGATACCTCCCTGGCTCTCGGCCGAGCCCCAGAGCGGTGCAGCTTTCCTCTCGGTTCCCCCGAGCACTTTGCAAACCTTCTCTCTGCCATCTCCTTAGCAACTCGGAGCACACCAGCAGCACAGAGCCACACGGTCCCTGGGGGCCGCAGCTCTCTATTTATAGGTACTCAAGCCTGGATGAAAATTTCCAGAGAGCTCTGGTAAGGCCTCTACAGAAACAAAAAAACTTATGGGTCCTGCTAGTGGATTGGCTTAGTGCCCTATCTCAAAGCCCTGCCCTCTGCAGGATGCTCAGCCTTTGCAGTGAAACACATTGACTTGATACATAGCAAGGATTTGCTGTTTACATAGCTGCTAATTAAAACCTTTCAAGAATCATCTTCTCTGTAACCCAGGTTAGGAAGTGAAATGCAGGTGCAAAAACAACAGCCTGGGGTAATATCGTGTTGTAACAGGCAAAGTCTCACGGATGATGCCATGTCTGTGGGGTTTTTTTTCTTTCAGGGATATGGCTTAGTGAAATCTTAGAAAACAGGAGAGGAAAATATTTTTTCTGAGCTTTGTGGTTAGTTTTTTTTAATTACATTTCTTTAGGCTGAATTCTACATTGAAAACAAGATTTAATCATTGGTTATATTGCTTAGTGTTGCTTTGTGAAAGTTTATTGATTCAGCATTTCCCTTAGTCACGTGGCTAAGAAATTAAGTAAGGAATGTGAGGTAGTGCTAAGAGCAACTCTGAGTATTAAAGGAATAAATGATAATCCACTAAAATGGGGTGGACGATGACCTTGAGCAGGACACCTGTTTTCATGAACTCTTTATGTATACAGAGCTAAAACTATGGGACACCCATGAAGGAATTTAGTATTTATTGGGAGATAATACCTCTGTTAGGTGAATCTGAGGAGCTTTTTGGAGATCCTAAAGTTACCATAGCTAGTTCTCTGACAACTTCGTACTTTTTCACCTGGGAAAAATCATAATTAAAGACCTCTGTAGGGCAATGGTTTTTTTTTTCTCTTTAATTCTTGTATCTGGACACTATGTACCAGTGGAGGAAAATTGTGCCCGTGTCCTAGGGGCTTCCCTCCCAGATTTCCCTCATACACTGCATTCCCTGCCAATGACAAGTAATGGGAAAAGCCTTGGAGAAAATGTCATTCTGCTTTTAAAATACTCTTTGGTGTCTCAGAGTCATCAGTGGAATTGTTCTCCTGGAGACCATGGTGAGAAAATAATGTCTGGAAGGGAAGGGAAGTCCAAAGCAACATTTAAGCTACTCCAGTTGATAGGAATGTGGGAATGACATGCTTTTGTGTATGCTTGTGGGGGGAGAAGGAGCCTCTACGTGCAAGGAGAACATGGGGAGGTGAAGACATGCACTGTATAGGCAGCCTGATTGACAGCCCAGCTGGTGCAGATCAGTAATTGGAAATTCATTGCACATAAATCTTCTAGTACTTATTGTGAGACATGGGAAGGAGAATATCTGAGCTCTGAAGTGCTTAACTCTTTCAGGGCCGTCTGGGAAGATGTTCGACTTTCAAAGTAGCAAGACTGTTCAAGTATTTATCTTTAAAGACTTCATTCCTTTTGTTGCAGCATGAAGAATGCTAGTGGAGGAAAAAGCCACCATGTGCTCCAAGTGATAGCATTTAGGTGAACAGCCTTAAATATTTAATGTTTATTTCTTTTACAGTGCAGCTTCAGATTGTCTTGGAAAATTCTTCTTTGTATTTGGTGGTGAACACATTTTTGCCTTTACAAAGCGCATCTTGCACGTGTCGCCTGCCAATTTCATGTCTGATTTACCTGATTTGTGTCTCCACATTGGTGGGCTTATTGTATGTTTGTCCATGTGCCAGCAGACTCTGCAACTGTATTTTAAGAGGTCTGTTCATGTCTAAATATTTATGTTCTTTTCCATGAGGCTGAGACTGATTGTATGCGCTAGCAACTTTGTCCCTGCACCCCCCTTCTCCCCCCAGTCCAAGTGTGTTTTTTGGGACATTTTACTCCTCACTTGATTTCAACACTCCGGTGGTTTCCACTATGCAGTTTTGAATGTATAATTGGTTTCTGGTGACCACATTTTTTTCTCATTTATTTTGGTCTGCCTCTGTTCTCTTACACACATATTTGTCTCTCCATTAATGTCAATGTGAATTACAGATGAAAAGCTAAGTGTAGATAAATTAGTAACCACGCAAAACGGAAGGTGGCATTTAACTTTCTGAATTATTTGTGTGGGCACAGGACAGCTAATGAATACCTGAGGATCTGAACAAACGAGCAGTGCCAGGACGCAGGGCGCTGCTGTCGATGTAGTTTGCAGAGCGGTGGCTGGGGAAGGTGGGGGGCTGTATGGGGCACAGTATGTGCAACTGTACTGGGTTTTAACTCCCACTCTTCTGGCAAGTGCTGTGAGTAGATGGAAGTGGTGGTTGTGGTTTTGTAGCCAAAAATCGTGCTTGCCTCTAAGGGAGCAGTTGTGTACGTACAATAAATAGAAGACTGAATAGTCTGCATCTTGGTCCATAATGTACCGAGACTTCTCTCGACCCTTAAAATGGTGTAAAACAGTCCAGAATGGTGTTTCTTGCTGTAAAATAACAGTGCTTGGATGAAAGCCTCCCTTCAAGATGGGCCATGTTCTCTGCTTCACTGCCTGTGGTAACACTTTATTCATTTATGTCAGGAGAAAACCTTTTGTCTTCAGCTGAACAACTTCTGCTTTGCTTGTGGTGCCCTGCAGAAGCATTACAAGAGCTTTCCTTAAAGGGAAGCACTTGGCTGTTTTCTAAGCTCACTTTCAAAGTACTCTGAATTAATTATAAATGAGTAAAGCTGTCTGGCTCTTGATTACACAATTGCCTATCCTGGATTCCCTGTAATGAAATGTACGCTGGCCCAATCGTAGTAAAAAGGGTGATGCTTTTTCTCCCTCTCTGTCTTATGATCTGAGCTATTCTCAGATCTACTGTCCTGATTTCTTTCAGGCTGCGATTCCGTCAGCTTTACATTTCCTCCTCTCTCTCCCTGCTACCCTATTTTTATTAGGCTCTTCTTTTGGCTGCACTTATGCCCATATCCTGTTATAATTTCCATTGACAGTAGTTAACATGCATTGATACAGTGCCTTTTGTGCTGAACTAACCCAATGCATTTTATTTATTTAAAGGATTCTAAGTGCCTGTAGTGTCTAAGTGTTTGACAAACACATAAAAATACACAGAAGTCAAGCACTTAGCTGCCCTGAGAGGATGGGTTCCCCTCTGTCTCTGCCAGGAACATCCATAAACCCAATTACTCATGTAGCACGTAGTTTAGTAACAATTAAACTGAAGTCTGTGCTTTCTCTGTGGTGAACCCTGATCTCTCATCTCCATTGTTTGCCACGATGTGAACCTCACAGGATATGCTGCGTGTTATCCCATTACTCTCTCTTTTTCTGCCCTCATTTTTCTGTAGTGCTGGATATTGTGGGCAGCAGTTCTTCTCACTTCTGTCACATTTTCACTGGGCTTTACTGCCTTCAGATGGGGTGGGAGGTGGCTCAGTGCAAATGCTCTGACATTTTTATTCTGTGTAAAAGAGCAGGAATGGTGTTAAGGAGCCAAAAAGTCTTGGCTTGGACTGTAATAGCAGTGTATAATCCCAAACCCCATCCTGAGTTTTGGAGTTGAGGCTATTGAGCCCTAGTGCACTCGGGCCATGGCGTATGTGATGGAGGTGATGCTGCTCCTTGCTCTGTCCTTTCAGGCTGACCCGTAGCAGATGTCTGAACCCTGTTCTTGGCCTTTTCGCTTGCTGAGGAAGAATGGGTTCAAAATGGCTTACGACAACACTAACTATCTTTCCCAAGAGCAACAGGGGCAACATAAATTTATCCATTCCTGCTTTTCTTAGTTTTTCCTTGTTAGTTTGGAGAGTTGAATATATGTTAGGAAAATGGATGAAGCTACAGTTTCTCATCTCTTCTTATAACAGTAATATGTTAGTATCTAAGGATAATGGATTTCCCTGCACTTTGGTTTTACGTCTTTGCTGGAGATAGTAAGCCAAGAGGTCCTCCAGGTTTTTGGCTCGAAGCTACCTTGAGAAGTAGATGGTACCTGCTAAGTTACCATCTCCCTGCCTGGGGATTTGGAGCCCACATTGACAAATGCTGTCTAGTACCATAGTTACCAGAGAGCTGATACCTATCTATTACTTTGCAAAACTTGGAGTCATATCCATTTAAATTAATTTGGAAGGAGATACCTGATTGGTTACCTTTATTATTTTGATTTTTCTTCTGGGCAGTTTCTCACTTCTGCCAGTCCACCAAGATTAGACTGTCCTAGTTGCCTTTTTCTATCAAGGTACTGCATTTTTTTGGCATGCTCCCTTCTAGCTCCCTTTGCCAGGACCTCTAGCCCTGAAGTTGCTTTTGTGGAGCATCCACAGCCTTCAGGGCTTGTTCCCACAGCTGGTGCTTGGCTTTGATAAAGTCATCAGCCCTGCCAGGTTTAACCTCCAGCAACCATGGCAACCAGCCTTCCAGCCTTTGAAGGAGTAGTCCTAAGCACAAGTCTCTTTAAAGACCCATGCAGTTCGCTTCAGGAGTCCTCTCCGAAATGGATGGGAATTGTCACTTGATAGCATTTAGCAAATAGGGCAGAACTCAGAGAACATTTGTTCTGGAGATGACAGAAACTGTCAAAACTGTAAGGCAATTACACTAATCCACGCTCTCCTAATAGCAGGCCCATCAGTCTGGCCATGCTGGAAACCTGTTAGAAATATATGGTCTTTCAGAGTGGTTTCTCTATTTATTTTCTCTTCCTTCCTCTCTAAGGGGTACCTCAGCCATGTGTAGGCAAATCATAGAATATGAAGTGTTTACATAAAGAAAAAAAAAGGAAAAAACCCCCAACTTTGCTGAGAAAAGCGATACCAAACCAGTGCAAAACAAGGCTTCAAGGGAGAGAGTTACTGTTTTACCCATGTAATCTAATATATTTGAGCTACAGCTTGACCTTCAGGGTCACCTCTGAAATGTGAAGGTGAGCTCAGTAGTATGGGAAGCCATTGCCTCCCTGGTATGCCTGAAGATCCCCTGCAATTTGTATCTTACCAAAAGATGACTCTCAGAGTAGTTGCCTGCATATAGCAGGGAGTAGTTTTCAACTACAATGTATATGCTGAAATTGTGGGCTGTTGAGGATTTTGACCGCTTGACCACAGTGACGGGGTTGTGGTGGTGGGATGTGCCAATGCGCTTCATGCTGGGTTGAGCTGGCTTGCAAAAGATGCTCAGAAAAGTTGCTGCTAAAATAAAACTGGAGAAGGAGTAAAGTATGCAAGCTTGCAGGGAGCGGGAGACAGAAATCCTAGGCATTTGCAATCTCTTGCCAAATCCATCCATCTCTTTTCCCACATTCTCTCTCCATTTCTGAAGGACGATGCTTAGCAGTTACTTTCTGTCTTCAAAAGTAATGGATGTGAGCAGCTGTGACGTGGCAGGGTTTTACATTTAAACTGTTATTAGCATGTGTTGGAGGTATATATTCAAGCAAAGTGACACTTAAAATATATTCCACATTGTATGCCAATATCCTATAGAAAAGCCTGATGTATCAGTAACCAAAATTAGCTGTGGAGCCATATGATCATATAAGCTGGGTTTTTCTCTGTGGAATCATGGACCACTACATAGCAATTTACTTAGGTACTTGTAATGCTTTTATTCATGTTTACTTTCCCTCCCCACTATCTGGGCCCATGTTGTAGATTTTCCATCAAAAGGTCGCCTGTGTGCTCTGACCAACATGGGTGTTTTTTTAGCTACGTGTTATGACACAAGTCTCTCTCTGCCTTTGGTCCAGCTTCATCCCTCAACTGCCAAGCTGGGAAGATGGGGGAAGGCTTCCGTGCGGCAGAGAAGGAACCAAAGGACAGAGGAGAAGCTATTGGAGCTATTGTATAGAAAAACTGTTTTGAGAAGACCTGTCCTATGTTAGTCCTTAGTGTGAGTGTGAGCAGGATCAAGGGTAGAGGTGGGCCATCATGTAATCCTAAATACATGGTAGGATGGGCTGTGTCAATCTGGCAGCTTCATTGTCCCAGGCTGACCATGTAGTTACTGGGGCCAGGAAGATGCCCCAGGAGGCGTCGTGCACTACCTGTGGCTGCCTTTGGAATAACAACCAAGCACTTAAAGTCAAGTGGTTTGAATTTCTTCCAACGTTTTTATTATTATTATTGTTTTTCATTCCATTCATTCTGGAAGGAGGTCCTTCCTCCCTGGTAAATTACAGATATTTCTAATGCTGCACTCAGAAGTGGGAAAAGTGTCCCAGCTAGCTTTAACCAAGCTTGCCTGGGTGATTGTGGCTGCCATGAAGCCACTGTAACAGTAGTTTTATCATGGAATGGACAGTGGTCAATGTCTCCTGGGACCTGATTAGATTTGTGTGGTCTGTACTGATATTTGTAGCTTCACTGGTGTGAACAGCAATGTTGTTCAGTCTAGTTTAAAATTACTTTAGGTTTGCTTATCTGTGCTGCAGTCAGATTTTGTGTACAGCATCAACACCTTGCTAGTACAGAGCAAGAGCATCTCTGGAGGGAATGATGAGAAATAGCTATTGCTTTTTAAATTTCTGCTCTGTTTTGCTTTGCAGTACCTTCCTCAGGAGGATGTGCTTTGTACCCCTGACAAAGGAGTTAAAAGATGTGAAAATCAGATCCAAAGTGTCTTTGTAGTTAGCAGTGAAAAGCGGGCACCCTAAAAAGATGCTGGGAAAGCTTTAGGAGCAAAATAAGGGTGTAAGTGGCTGGAGAGACCTCATGTGCACGATGCACGTGCCTGTTGGCCTGTGTACTTTGTCTGTGCAAAATTCTGCCAGGGAATAGTATCACGCTACAAAACTCACTTCTGCGGATCTCACCCTTAGAGAGTTTGTTGCCAGTGTGAGGGCTTAAGTGAGATTTCTTAAATCCTGGTTCACCTTGCTCTGGACTGGTCTGGGAGCACGGTCACTTCGGCGTAGGGTGCGGTGAGCCCTTCACTGGGGGGTTCAAACACCTCCCAAAGAGCTTTGGCATGGAAATGTTTGGGTTTGCTGGGCCTCCGTGATGGATGCCGCCGAGGAAGTAATCACCCAGCCCCACAGACTGGCGGCTGCACATTACTGAAACCCAATTTTCAAATAGGAAATTGGCCTTTTATCTCTGGTACTCGCTACATAATGGTGCAGAGCCTTAGACAGCTGAACCTCACCATGGTTTATTGTGCAGTTGTAAATCGTAATTGGCTGACTAACCTTCTCTGATCTTAAGTGCCTTAAAAGGTTGTTTTCTCCTTTATTTTAGTTTAGTTTTTGTTTCTGGTTTTATGTGTTTTTTCTGTTTATTCTGCTACTAAAATGTAATTAGAAATTAAAAAGAACAAAGCAAAACCTCCAACCCTACTGATGTAGATTAACATGAATCATCATCTCTTGAAAGTGTGTGTAATCCAGAGGTCTGCAACCTGATACACATCCCCTTCATTTGGTAAATATTTAAAATATCCACAGACATTTTTTCACATTCCTGAGCAAAGACCACATCACCATGTGGTCACCCTTCTTTTTGTTTGTAAGTATTGATGTTTTGAAGCCAGGGTTTATTTACTTAAATGTTTTTCTTTTTCTTTTGTAATTTATAGTATTTATTGTACTATATTAAATGGAATAGAAAGGAAGAGAGAAAATCCTATAAATTTATTTGCCTTTTAATAGTAAAAATGAATAAATGTATTAGAAAGAAAATGTAAGCAACTTTAAATAGTGCCAAAGGCTGTAGTCTTTGATAGCAGTTGAACTGAAAGGTTCAGATAATGGACAGAGTTGATGATGCCTGTAATAAAGTGGCTTAGCTCTTACAAATTCTGTTACACCATGTATCTTTTCTTTACCTAGCTAATCTCCCATGTTTGCAATTTTGGTCATAGGTTCTTGGGGAGCACCCGGATAGATTATAGTTCTCCAAAGAGTGTTGTAAATGCTGACACTTCCCAATATAGTTTTTGGAGGAGAAAGAGGAAAAGCTACGAAGATTTTTCTCTAGGTCGTATGGCACTGCCCCATCAGCAGTCATTAGTTAGTGCCCTCGAGTAGTAAATACTGACTTCTTTCTCTTTTCAGAGCAGCTCTTTCTCTTTGCTATAACTTTCCAGCTTGGACTTTTGGTGGGTACTCTCTACAGCTTCCATAGAGTTGGCTTTCCTGTGAGTAAAGCAAATTCGGAGAATGATGAAAGCATATGCTCTTCCTCCAAATTATATTAAGCTAAAAATGGGCTGTTCCATGGCTTCTGTTTTTGCTATCAGGGCACCACTGGTGAACTTGTGTGTTGGGAGATGCTGATCTCCAGGACCATTTTCACCAGGCAGGGTATGCAAGGACTCTCAGAGGAAAGCAGAAGCTCCAGGCAGCACAGGCAGCTCACCAGACCATCTGTTTATGGGAGACTCGTTGTTGGAGCCTCTTGCCCAGGTGAGAGGTGGCAACACATCCCTCTTTCCCTCTTCCAGCAACAGCAAGGGTTTTTCTGCTGGTAGCTAGAGAGTGGAACCTTCACTGAGGCACTCAAGATTTTTCTCTTTAACCAGACATTAACTGATAACTTGGTCTGATTTGGGTGTACTTGCTTAATTTGACAAATGCTTTCTATCCATTTTCCTTCACGAATATGAGGTGTCCTTCTGTGCAATTCCCCACTGGCTTGAAATGTCCTACTGAAATGGGACTGTAATTCTAATTTCTGGAATGATGTTTGAATTATAAAATAAGGTGAATTATGAATTTTTATTTGGAATAAAACTTGTCAGTGTATACACATGCAGATTGCTTAAAGAGCACAGGAGCTCTTTAAATAGCTTGAACTGTGCTTTGATTTGTACTTAAGAGTAGACTGGGATGATGCTGATGGGTTTTTTTAAGGAACAAATAGCTTGACTTTCAAAATATGTCAAATTCAGTTGCTTGTGTTTGAAACAAGAACAGTCTTCACAGTTAAAGGACTTGAAAAGCTTGGAATCAGTTCCCTGCTATTCTCTAGCACTTCTTGCATCTCCTTGGGGAGGTAGTTTAGGCTTTCAGTGTTCAAATCATCATCCTTAAGATGGGGATAATAAAGACTTTCCTAGTGCCTAGGCGTGTTGAGATGACAGATTGACTGATGGATCATTTATGGGTTCCTAGAGCACTTATGCAGCTGTAAACCTCAGCCTTTCCCAAAATGCAGTTACCCACTGGACCTCTTCAGCCTGGATGCATTCAGTGGATTATATTGTTATTACAATGATTTTCTGTGTAAATAATTTGATTGCCAGAGTGAGTTTCCCCTGGCTTTTGTCAGATGGGGCTTGAAGTCATCAACAGTTCATGACTGTAGCTGTGGGGCAGAAGGCCTTTGCCCGGTGCCCTTTTAGGGTGTTTGCCTTTTTTTGCAAGACTTTTCTGGAGCCCCTCAGCTATCCTGGCCAGAACTTGGCTCTGTGTCTCTGGGTTTCATAGCAGGAGGGTACATTTTCTGTGGTGGATGGAATGTGTGTATTCTTCCACTCAGTTGTGACCCCAAAGCTCTCGCCAAGTGCTTTGATCCCCCTGCGAAGGAAGCATTCTGTCCAAGGTTCAGTCTGCTTTCAGGGACACTTCAACCACCTGACGTTGCCCTCTGATTCAGAGTAGGGGAGTGGAAAGGGAATGAAATTTTGTGGACTCTGGACCATCGGGTTGGTGTTATAAGCGATCTCTGTATCTCATTTCAAATCCAGTATGTTTGTATGCTGTGCTGCTGGGTCAGTAACAACTATGAAGCATGAAGGTCTGCATCATTTTAGGTGATTTCCTATGAATGTTTTTGTGCTTTCCCCTCATTCAAATTCAAACCCAGTGTTGCTTTGCTTAGTGCTATGTTACTCAGGGATACTTCTGCCCTGAGTCCTTCTTGCACACACACAAAAAAATCAGCTAGATCATATATGTGATATACATATAACATACAGCATAGTCATCAAATGTATAGGAGCCTGGAATTACTGTAGCTAAGGGAACATGGACTTAATGTGTATAAGCAGTTGACCTGCGCTCTTTGGTGTCCTCCCATGTAAAATAACCCTTTGGTTTCCGGTATCTGGTGGGATGGTTGACCACTGCTTGGGATTTCTGCATTTATCTAACTGTGAAGGGTGACTACAGGAGACCTGGAGAGGGACTCTTTGTCAGGAAGTGTAGTGACAGGACAAGGGGTAAAGGTTTTAAACTGGAAAAGGGGAGATTTAGATTAGACATCAAAAAGAAATTCTTTACAGTGAAGGTGATGAGGCACTGGAACAGGTTGCCCAGGGAAGTGGTGGATGCCCCATCCCTGGAAGTGTTTAAGGCCAAGCTGGATGGGGCTTTGAGCAACCTGCTCTAGTGGGAGGTGTCCCTGCCCATGGCAGGGGGGGTTGGGACTTGATGACCTTCCAACTGTAACCATTCTATGATTCTGTGTTACTAGGCATCATTTTTGATTTTTTGAAGATTTTTTGACAAACAGTGTGGTGTTTAACAAACAGAGCTACTACTAGCAGTCACTAACTAGTAATATTTTGTCCTGCTGTTGGGTTTTTTTCTTCCCTCAGCTAGAGAGAGAATCATTACCTTAACGTTATTTAATTGGAGGCTTTTTGAATTAATGAATTTAACTCTTCAGTGCCTTTGGTAACATGGTTTTATGAGTATTTTTAATTGATCGTATTTGTATGGAAATGCATCTTGCATTAATTTAATAAGGTGGATTCAAGTCACTGGTCAACCCAGCTGTTCAATCAAGGATCTTGCTCAGTGTTATTTATTGGGTTTGGTTTGAAGATTATGGCCACCCCAGAAACAAAAAAGGAAAAGGAGCTACTGGTGATGAAATCCTGTATTTCTAGGCAGGTTCACTGATGGATATTGTTAACTTGGAATTGTCCTGTCCCCAGGAAATAAATACGGTTTTCTTTTCTTTCCACTGAGTTTCACAAATACAAATAGAAATATGGAAAGGGGAAGGGGAGCTCTTAACATGAGAATTTCAGACCAGTTGGATTTAAGCAAAGCACTAATTTATTGTTAGATTAATGGCTTACAGGCAGACTCTATCAGTTGTGGACTGTATTGTATTAATTTGCAACAGCAAGAGTTAATGCTAGTAATTGCTTTTCCTCTATAGAGAGAGCCTGTAGTAGATTGTTTTTACATGGCAATCTGTGATTGATAGATCAGGGAAAACAGGACCAAAGAAGGTTGCTGCCTCCCAACCGCTTCCCCCTTCAAATTAAAATAATTTGCAATTTGTAGGGTGCCTTGTCGCACGTGCTGCGGGCATGAAGCGATGAGCACATTAGGCTGCGTTCCCTTACAGCAGCGAACCTCTTACTGCATTTCTTTCACCAAACCAAACAAGTCGTGTTGTTGGGAGTCCATTGAAAACAAGCGTGCTGGTGGAACAGCCCACAGACCCCTTCAGCAAACTTCCTGTATGGTCAGGCAGCGGACCTGATGAAAGAGCCTGTTTGTGAACCTTTGGATTCCTTCCATTGATTTGTAAATCCACTTTAATACAGCACTGCCGAAGCGAGTGAAATGAGCAGCCCATGTTCGGCTTCCATCAAGTTTCTAACAAATACCTGATGCAGCTTGTGTCACTGGCGCTGGCACATGCTTTTTTAAGTAATTTTTTTTTTTTTCTGCTGCGTTAGATCGTATGAAGACTGGAGGAGTAGAGAAGTGGGGGGGCGGGGGGGGGGGGGGGAAGACGCAGCCCCCACCAGCCACACACATTACATGGCTGCTTTATTTTTCAGTGCTGCTAAAACTCATCTTATTTAATATCGATCATACCAAGGAGCCAGCAAAGTACTGTGTTAATTGGGTCCACTGGAATTCTTGTCCCCTGGGAGGGAGAGCTTCCTAGGCAGGGAGGGCGGAGGGAAGGAGGGAGGTATGGAGGGAGGGAGGGAGGGAGGGAGGAGGAGGAGGAGGAGGGGACCCACTGTGCGCCGCATAAAATGTAAGTGCACTAGACATCAAGGCTTCTGCTTGCATCGCTGGGAAGCAGTCGCAGCGTTTCCCACCCGCCCCCCTTTCAGAAATTAAGCAACTCTTTTTTTTTTTTTTTTTTTTTTTTTGGTAGTCTGGTACTTCTTCTTGAATTAACAACTCCTTTCCTTTCTATTATTTTTCTTTCCTTTTTTTTTTTTTTTTTCCCCTTTGCGGAGGGCTTTTTTTATTTTATTGTTTTCTTCTCCTTTCTGCAAAGCTGCAAAAGCTCTGCTTTGAAAACTGCTGCCCCAGAGTGCAGTTGCTTAGCTGTCCTGTCAGCATTGTTCTAATGCTCATTCCATATGTATGTCACATAGGAGCAGTACCCTCCTCCTCTCCCTTCCCCCCATCCATGCATTTGATTTTTTTTTCCCCTAAAGACTGATTTATTTTTTTTTCCCAAGGACCTTGCTAACAGGGAAATTCAAACTGAATGATCTTGTGCTGTGGTTACTTCTACAGCCAAGACCAGATTCTCTTAGAAAAAGTGTTTGCTCTGTTTCTTCTTTTACCCGCTCCCTCTTTTTCTTCCCTATAAGCACAAAGGCTTTAAAAACTAAGATCTATGGTTCTTTTTTGCTTTTTCGCGTTACCGTGACAGCATGTATCTCTGTTGCTGAAGAATGAAGCAGGCAGGCTGGAGTTTTTTTATGTTCAGTGCTTTTGGGACCACTAAAGTCCGCAGAGAAATATGCACAGCAACTGTGCCAACTGAGTTTCTCATGCCTGTTATCTGTCACTTATTCTGACTAAAAGGTAAGGGATTCTTTAATATTTTTTGTTAAAGTCTTTGTGCATTGTTTGTGCAGTGTCATTTGACATGTGCAACTAATTGGCTCAGGAGGGAGGTGGGTTACAACGATTTTTGTGTGGAGGTATTATAGGTCACCCAAGCAAAGCTCTTTCCATCCAGAGGAGAAAAAAAAATCTCGTTTCTTGGAATTTTTTCCTTTCTCATCTCAAAGGTTCCTCCAGCTGTACTTGCTACTGATTGAGACGTAAAGCTGGGGCGTTATTGCTGCTGCTTATCTTTTCTAGTCCTCTTTCTCTACCTAGGAAGCACACGCACTCAGTTTGTGTGTGCGTGCGCATGTGTGGGGTAAGGCATATCCCCTTTACATGGGAAATACTTGGCAACATGCACGTTCTCCTCTTTTACTGTAACTAAACGTCTTCAAGCACTCTTTGCAAGGTAAGAATGCCTTAGTTCAGCACACTGCAGCTTATGCCTGTTTAAAATTATTACTTGGATTACAGGGCATACTGTGGAAAGTTATTAGTTTCCACAGAGACCAATTTAATTGGGGGTATGTGTGCAGCAGTTCTGTTTTGTGCTTTACATACACTGCTTATGGGAGAGTATGATATGTTATTTTTTTCTTAATTCTTGGGAAGGGTGAAGTTTACACTGTCTGTTAGGCATAACAAATGAAGTTATAGCTGAAATCGATTAAAGCTGCAGAGAAGCATAGCCTTACAAGGCATTTCAACTTAGCCCTGAGAGTCAGAAGATAGTTTATTAAAATATTTTTTTTCACTGCATTGTAATACACAAAAATGTTAGCAGGAAGGCAGCTTCACCAAGCAGAAGTAGCAGCAAATGATGCCTGGACTGGATCATTACATTGTTGATATGTTAGAAAACCTGTTTAAGCCACAACCTCGGTGTGTACTGCTTTTTTGTGCATGTGTGTGTGCTGGATGCATCTTTCAACAGCCTCTTAGTTCAAGAGAGCTTTGTTTTATAAAATGTGTTTCAGCTTTGCAGGCAGGAGAAGTGCACTCAGTAACTGTCCCTTAGCTGTGACACAGTCCGTTATTTGGCGTTTTGGAAGAGACTGATCTTTTAGGACTTGCTTTGGTTTCTTTCACAGGTATTTTGTGTTCTGACTCCTTAGCTCTTAGTTCTCTGCACAGAAATTGCATCTTAAGGCTGTTCATTTCTAATGCTTTGAAATGATCAGTGGCTGAGACAGTTGAGCAACCTCATTAATAACATTGCTTTACTTTGAATGGGGCATTGCTTATTTGAATAACTAGGAATGCCACCAAATATTTAATTAGCTTAAAAAGAGTCTAAAAAATGCAAAGTGCGAAGGAAGAGAGAAAAGTCCTGTCTGCAGGCATTAATTTCTTTCTTTACTGTAGCTGTTTATAATGTCATTTCAAAATCAGAGATTTCCTAACACATGCTCTGTGACTCTATTTTCCCATGATTGTTGCTTTATATCAGCACTGAGAAAACAGTCATTTAGATAACAGGTTTTCATTGACATCCTTTTTATAATATAGAAAGGAAGAAGCAGTAATAAGTTAAATTGGCATCTGCTAATTATGCTGAATACAGATTGTGAGCTCTGCAAGTCGTCCCTTGCCTTAATGCTGTTAGCATATTTTAGCACTGGCAACCAAAGGAAAGAAACTTGAATGTTCCTGCTTGGGTTTTTTTTAGGAAATAAAAAAAACGATGACTTGTGAAGTTACGGGTTTTTTTTTTTAATGTTTGTATGCTGGTTTAGAATAGGAGAGCATCAGACACAGTTTGGTGGCATTTAGTAAAATTGATTAGAGATCATTGAGAAACTGACTTGTTAGTGATCACTGGAATTAATTTTGACCCTTGGTGGCAAAACCATTGTTGTCTGATCTAAAACTTAGGGAAGGAAATGTTTGAGTGTTTCTTAGTTACCGAACATCTGATTCTTTTGGGTGTCTGAGAAGTAATAATTAAAAAAAAAAAAAAAAAAAAAAAAGTGTTCTGAACTTAGCTGTGGTTCTTCAGACTAAGTAGTAATTTTGCTCACCTCCTCCCCAAACTGGAAGTCGTGGAAAGCAGAAGATGTGCTCGTTTCTGCCCAGATGTGCTCGTTTTTTCGCTGGGCGGCAGCGTTCCTGCCGGGCCGCGGCAGCGCGCCCGGGCTCGGGGGACGTTAGAGCCTCAGCTCGCGTGGCTTTGCCAGGGGCCACGCTCCGGCCCTTCGCGCCGTTGGCGGCGGCAGCGGAAGACACGCGGGCTGGTTGTGGCGGGCCAGCCGCCAGAGGGCAGGCGAGAGCCGCGTTCTGTTGGTGTCTGCCTCCACGGAATCCCGGTTCCCGTGATGTCTATCTACAGAGGCGTTGGCAGCGTGCAGTGGAAATACCTGACCTAATCTGGATCCTCTGGATGCTGGGAGCCTCCAGCAGTGGTTGTGTGAGGTGTAGCATGGGCTGATTGCTCTTCTTCTCTTCCTCAAGGAATGCCATGCTTCTGGGGTGAACGGCATCCTGGTACAAGTTTAGATCTAGCAGAAACGTGTCTATGCTTTGACTGTGATGGAGTGTCTGGGGTTTTCTGCATGTGAACTTGCCTGAGTGTCACTGTTGGATAACCAACTCTTACCTGGCTTGGACAGGAGTGGGCCCGGCCTTGGTGCTGGTGTCCAAATTCACTCTTAGGTCTCTGTTTTAGAGCTTTTTTTTTCTGTGAACTTGATAAAAGCAGGAGGCCATAAGTTCATTGTTTTATTCTCACATCAGTAGATGACTGTGATATCTTCATAGATTGTTTTAATTGGAGTTGAAGGGGGACAGGTGGCTGGCAGTCATTGGCTCAAGGCCTCAAAAGTTGAAGTCTTTTTCCTCCCTTCTTGGTGGCTTGGAACATAGAATAGTTAGAGTTGGAAGGCACCCTGTAGATCATCAAGTTCCAACCCCCCTGCCATGGGCAGGGACACTTCCCACTAGACCAGGTTGCTCAAAGCCCCATCTTTGAACACTTCCAGGGATGGGGTATCCACAACTTCTCTGGGCAGCCTGTTCCAGTGCCTCGCCACCCTCACAGTAAAGAATTTCCTTCTAGTATCTAATCTAAATCTCCCCTCTTTCAATTTAAAACCATTTCCCCATGTCCAACACTACATTCCCCGATAAAGAGTCCCTCCTCCGGGACTTCTTCTGTATGACCATATGCAAAATTTTTTCCAGTAATGGTGATTTGGCACATAGATTTTTCTGTGTTTTTTCATCCTCCTCTAGGGGATGGCTACGTTGAACTTACAGTTAGTGACAGTGATGGGCAGACTGGGAAGTATCCTGTGCAGAGAGGTGCAGGGCTGAGTGGAGGTGGGAGAGCTCCCAACTGGTGAGTCCTCCACATCAAGGTGAGGTTTCCCCTCCCCCAGGTGAGGTTCAGGGAAGGACAGTGCAGGAACCACCTGCTTTGGATATTGGTATGATGTGTTATGGCAGCGCTGTAACTTTTGTCCTCATGTGAGCCTAATTTTGTTAAAAGTGATGTCAGAGTCTTTTTAATAAGACGTTATGATTTTGGCTTCAATTTCGGGTTTTCTTACTCGCTTACGTGCATGTGTAAAATGCAAAGCATATTTAATGAGCGAATACTTCAAATGCTTCCAAATTAATTAAAAACAGTTCCACATCTGGAATAAATCCAGTACCTTTCATGGATGGCTTCAACTTCATGGTTTTTCCCTCTTGTGAGAAGCCCTGTGAATATCCCTGTGCGGATGCTTGTGAAAGCCAGAGTGGCCGAATCCAGGCTTATTTTACAAAAGAGAGAGATCTGAAGCCCACAGAGATCAATGGGATCTCAGTCTTTATTCCAACAGACTTTGGGTAAGACCTAATAATAATAATATATATATATGTCTATGCATGGTCAGGTATTTTCAGGGTATCCTGTCTTGAAGGTATCTGTGCAAGTCTTAATTAAAATGTGTTTTTTTTCTCATGGTTCATCTGCTGTTTAAATCCATGCAGATTTCAGTGGGGCTTAAATTAGGCACAACAAACAAAAAAGCATTTTTATAAGGAACTTTTTTTTCTTCTCCTTCCTCTGTCCCCACAAGTAAACAAAATGATCAGATTTTTCTCTATGGGAATGTTGTGATTTAAACTGACACAACTAAGTGACTTAAAGATAGGCTTATTGCATAGATAAAAAATGCAGGGTTGGGTTGTTTGAACTGCATTAGCATCAGAATAGGAAACGGCAGGGCGAGTTGGCCGAGGTGGCCATGCAGAACTGGGGAGGCTTGTTCTTTGGAAAGCCTCCGAGCTGGGAATTCTTTTCTGAGCCATAAATAAATAAATCTGTGTCCTGAGCAATTAATGAATACAGAAGTCTGGGCAACTTTAAGCTGTTTGGGATATTTAAAAAACCCATATGGTGCTTTTGATAGTGTTGTTGATTTCCATTTCCCCCCCTATTATTTCCGTTTTAAGGTGGGGGTTTTTTTGACCTCCTTTAATTTTGCTGAAAGATGATAATGAGAATGTTTTTGCTCATGCTTTTCTGTAAACCTGCTGTTAACTCCCACATCAGTTTTGGCATGTGTTGCACCAAATGCTGCCCCTGAAACTTTTGATCTTCCAGATGGAGATCAGGGTTGCACACAGCTTAGTGCTTCGAGTACCTTGTCTTTGGAGTTGCCCTCTAGCTGCTTGTGCTGCTTACTCCAGTGATGCCAAGAAAATTATCTTGTAGTGATCCTACTGTGAATGTGTATAGAGCTTTTCTGGAGGATCTCAGTGTGTTTTACAGACCCAAATTATACCTCACGACATTGCTGGCAGGCAGATAAGCATGAGCCACGTAAGTAAGGTAAAACAGAGAGAGGTGAAGAGCTCAACTTTGCCATGATAGGGAACAGTGTTGTTCCCGTTGAATGGAGTTACAGGTGCCTCGCACCTCTGAAAATGAGGCTGCTGGTGACTTGGCCAGGAGAGCTACCTTTTTGGTGACAGACTTTGTGGAGGCAGTTAATATTTGCAGTTTTGCCTTCAAGCGTCTGTCTTTGAAGAAATCAGACTAGTTCAGATTCCCTCCATGTTTCCTTGCTGGTGAGTTCTTGGGGAGTCTGTATACGCAGCAGCATTCTGGAAGGTTCCTGAAACGTCCCCTTATCCTTCTAGACTTGAGGTTTCTGAATTAACCAGCTTTGGTTGGCATCGTAACTTTTAAGTATCATTTTACATTAAGCAGAAAGTGCCTAGCTAAGGTGCACCAGCAAGGTTTTGCCCCTTGCTGGGTTTTGATTTTGTTGGTGTAGTGTTTTTCTAGTAATTCCAGCTCTGATGTGGCTTTTGAGAGAGGACTGATATTCTCAAAATTACTGCTGTGATTACTCTTGGTTGTAGGAAAAGAAAAAAACAGTGCTGCTGAAGTGGATGAGATGGAAGTATAGGAAAATGGAGTGGGAAAGTTCACCTACTTAACTGCTTGGACTAACAAAACTGCTTCAAGGAGTTATACTTGAAGTAAACTTGATCTTGTGACTACTTCAAGTAAAATTTTCTTTTTTGTTTTCTAAAGGCAAAATAAAGTTTTTAGCCAGTCTGGTAACCCATTTATGAAATTATAGAGGGGTTTAAAGAAAGCAATCTAAAGAGAAATCTAAGGAAGCATCAGATAATTATGGTACTGTGAGGGAGATTTGTAGATATAGTGACACGATGCAGAAATTGCCATTATGACATGCTGTACAACTGGGATATATTGACAAAGAAAGAGAAAAAAAGGAGTAGTGAGAGAAAGCTAAGGCCCTAATTTCTATAGCTTTTTAAGAAAACGTCTTAGGCATAGAAACTGACTGAAAAGGTTAATTGGGCAAGATCAGTTATTGTGGTGTGCGAAAGTGAGCTTGAGAGGAGAAAGCACCAGACAAAGCAGCGAGGTGTTTCATGAGGTGAAGCTGTTTGTGGTGGTGAGAAATAAGGATCAGCCCCATGGCAGTCTGGAAGAGAAGAGGTGTAAGGAAAGTGAGAGGACACTGAAGATGTGAGTGTTGTTTCAACGATGTTAGACCCCCCAAAGCTGTGGAGGTGGAAAGAGAAGGGCAGATAAATTGCCTTTGGATCTGCTCATGAAGGCAATGAGTGTTACAGAGGGAAAGGAGTAAAGTTTGTGAAAACTAAAGAGACAAGGTACAAAAGAGGAGGCAGCATGAACACGATGGAGCTTTTTTTACCAAATTAGAACAGTGCCTGAGAGCATCTGAAAAAGCAACAGAGTTGTATGTGCCGCCGGGCAGGAGCTGGCAGTTGGGTTATTCTAGCACTTGGCTATCTCTGCCTGAGGCCACACTGGAAATACTGTGTGTAGCTTAGGCTATCTGCTTACATAAAGGGTGTTATAGTCATGGAAAAAAATGAGCCATAGGGAATGTAAAGGTCACAGTGAAAGATTAGAGGGGCATCCGATAGAAGAAGCAGGGATGTTGAGGTATGTGCTTCCATGAGGCTGTCACTCTTACTGGAAGGGAGGGATACCAGAGTTCATCCATGAAGTGATGGCGTGGTTGAACTTGGCTGGAACTGCTTTATAATCAGTGGTTGTTGGGTGGAATAATCTGCCGCAGAAATCAGGAGAATAGATGAATGCTTGCTGAAATAGAACCTAAAATCCAGGGATTTTGTGCAATGATCTAAGTGCTAACTCCAAAGAGCAGGAGTTAGTTTTTACATTGGCTTCCTACTGAAGATGTGCCTGTCTTCCTAGGAAAAAAACCCTGAGAATGAGCTGTTGATATTGGAGCATAAGTATTCGTTTTTAAGTTAATTGTAATAACGTGGGCATGAGTCAGTTTGTGTTAGTGCTTAACACTAATGAAATGGATTTCAGTGTGCTGGGCTCCAGAGAAGAGCAGAGTTTCAGTATTTCTCCTGTTGTACATCTGAGTTTGCTGAGAAGTTGGAGAAAGGACAGCATGTCTGCTTCATTTGTGGCTCGTTATGCAGTTCAATTAGTGCCCATCATTACAGATTTCTGAACAGCTTTCACATAGGTGAATACAGGCTTAGGGAAATCCGCAACTCTGCAGAGGAACTCTGTAACTAGATGCAAAGAAAGAGCTGTTCATACAGGGCAGACAAAAGGGTTCTTTATGCAAAAGTAGCTTGTTAGCTTTTTGTTTTTAAGCTGTAGCATGTCTAAGTGATCAGGGTGTCACACACTAATAAACTGACCGGTCCCACTGGAATAGACATTCTTCGTGGTGATTTAGAAGGTGCATTTATACAGTAGTCTCCAACTTCATTACCCCACTGTTTCCTTGGATACTAAGCATTTTGCATATAATTATGAGAGGGACATGAACAATGCTTGGTGTTTCTAATGGTTTTAATAAAGTTTTTCATATTGCTTGTTTTAGTGATTCTCTTTTTATCTTGAGTTTTCCATATCAGAGAGGAAAAACAAAAGGAAGTGATTTTTGTCAGCTAATTTGCACAACTTCTTTTGAGCCAAGAACAGGGTTTTTTTCATAAAGTGTGGAAATCCTGCGTGCTATTTGTGGAATTACGTTACTGAATGGGTTGTAAATAGGAGTCGAAGTGCTACTATTCATTGCAACATCAAATTCACACTGTTTGGGAACAATCTTACAATAGTAAAGAAAAAGCTGTTTAAATGCTGGGCAGTAAACAAAATTTGTTATGGGTGTGAAAGCATTTAAATACTTCATGTGTCTATTTAAGATTTGGGTATTTTGATAGTGTTCAGTATGTTTCTCGAAGGTACTTTCTGCTCTTTACACACCATCTTGGTTGCCTCAACTCCGGCTGTTGTTTGACAAACAGTTTGAGCTGCCATGGACATGGAAGGGATCCCTCCCGCCTGCCCCAGGCACCCGTTCCCATCTCCCTCCCTCCCTTTTGTTCGCAGGCATGTTTGCAGTAGGGCATCTCAATCCCCAGTGAGAACAAAATCAACAGAAAATACAAAAAAAAAAAAAAGAAGAAAAAGGGAAAAAAAAAAAAAAAGCGGGTAGAGGATGGGAGGAGGGGAATGAGCCCAGGACAGCTGCTTTGGTGGCCACGGTGGCTTATCCTGCCATAAAGTGATCACCAAGCTGTGGCATGAAATGATTGTGCCTGAATATAATAGGTCTTTGCTTCAGTTGTAGAGTGTCTGCAACTCTTGGGAAGGAGTCGGTGGGAGGATGAGGCTCTGATGCCTGGGCCTCGTACGGTGATGTGCGGAGATGTGCGGTGACACGTGGCAGGTGGTGGCCCGTTGCTGGTCCTGCACGTGAGCTCCGTGTGTGTTACCTCCACAGCACACAGCGCTCTGTTCCACGTTCTGCAAAGGGTGTTTTTACACGCGCTTGAGGAATGTCAGTTCAGGAGCACTATTTTGCATGTCAAAAATAATATTGATGCTTTTGTGTTCTTTGAGACCTCATTGGACCTTAGGATATCCCCTAGAACCACAGCAACAAGGATTTAAACTCTTACATGACTGTAACTGTCACAGGCTGAGTAGTTCCATGAGGTATGAGGGCATCTGAGCGTGGTGAAATGGGCTGTACGTGTGTGCGTGCACACCCCACTCACACTGGAAGTATGCTCACTTACTGAAAGCGTTTTTTAAGTCTGAAACATTTTTTTTTTTAGTGTTAAAAGAACTACTTTATGCTCCAGACAATACATTTGCTTCAGAGAAACATTATATTGTATAGTTCATTTAATAAAATAAAATCATTTTTCCAAAAGCCACAGAATACAGAATTTAATACAGTAGCATTGGAACATAAATTCTAGGGATGGATGGGAGATGGCTCTTTTACAGTACACTCAGTTTTATTGCAGTCCTCATAGTGGCTTTCATATGCCAAAAGCTATTGAGAGCCTTTTCTTATAAAAGTGGTATAGGAATGTATTTTAGCCAGGTATTTTCTTCTTATGCATAATAGCTTCATAAGTGAGACATGCTTCTTTTTTCCCCCTTCTGTATGGACTTGTAATTTTGCCTGGTTTGTTTTGGTAAGCTGATGCATTTATAACTTTAACTTTCTTGCTCTATACTTTCATCTTAAAAATGCAGAGGAAACAGATAGTAAAACTTCAAATCAGGGGAAGTTATTCCTGATGGCTTTGATCTTTGACTTGATGCTTTCTGACATAAATTTTTTGGTTGTTTTTTTTTTTAACCTTCCTTGAGATTTGCAGGGGTCAGACAGAAATGGCAGCTTCCTTTCAATCAGAGCATATTGAAAATTGAGGAAGAACAGCTATATGCAAGTAGCACCTTGCTCTGTGAAAATTCATTTTTAATTGAGGTTTTAAATTCAGGAGCATCGAGCCTCACTGGACATGAGTTAGCAGTTATTATTTAGGCTGAAGTCCTTTTATTTCAGGGGAGCAGCTTTCCCTATCTCTTGCCCCAAAAGTGGGAAAACGCTGAGCATGTGGCTGGAGTGGGAGGAGGGGTTGGTTTGCTTCTGTGGGATGGTCTAAGAGGGAAAGTCCACGTGCCTTTGCCCAGGGCAGTCCCCATACTGGCACAGCACCTTTGGCATGGGGCAGGAGTGGTGGAGCAGCTCAGCACAGCCACACCTGGATTTTGGAAGTACAGAGAGGATGTGGTGGGATGATATGGGGTTGCTGGCACTGCTTCCTGCCATCCCGGTGCATGAACAGAAAATGTAGAACCAGTAGAATTTCAGGGACATGGATCAACAGCTCGGGGAGATGTGACCTGCCCTGTTTATTGGCAAGCACTAAGTTGGATGTTCAGCATCATGCACTGCAAGGTGTCCACCTTGCTAACAAATTCTCTGCTTGTCAAGCGTGTAAGGAACGGGGTGGCTCCCATTAGGAGGATTTATCTGCTGGGGCTGTGGGGAGTCAGTGTGGCACCACTGCAGCATGAGCTCCCGGCAGGAGGGGAAAAAACCAAGGAGACAGGCAGCAAACCGGGGTGAGACACGATGAATGTAGTCAGAGGGACCAGGCCTGACCCTGTCTCATGTGTTTGCGTGATTTACCCCAGCCAGCATTTGGTGTGCATGCCATGTTTGCTTTTTGCCCAGAATTTGAGAGAACAGATTTGCAACTTGACCTTGGGTTGCAGATGATCCTGACTCCAGGAGAGCAAATGGAGAAGGGGAAAGCATTAAGAGATGAGCCTGTTCTTCTTAGCAGCTACCATTTTCAACAACATAGTGGAGTCACAATACTGTTATTGTTGTGGAGTCATGACACTGTTGTTGTTGTTGTTGTTATTATTATTACCCCTGCCTTAGAATCATAGAATTGTCTAAGTTGGAAGGAATCAGATCAGACTAGTCTAAGCTATAAGATCATCTAGTCTAGTCTTCTTGGTTTCCATTTCATGATCAGTGTCTCCAATTAAGTTTTCAACATCTAGATGTAATTTTGAACACTGAACCCAGATTCCTGAACTGTGAATAAGTGATGAGTTTTGAATGGTAGCCATTACAACGGTGGTGAGAAACGACGGTATGACCCTCTGTTTTGGAAATTTAGCCCTGTAATTCTGGTGAGCATGGCTTTGAAGGGAAAGCTTCCTGCCCCAGCGAGAGTTGGCAGCTGGAGTATTTGTGAGGGACTGTCTCCTATGGGGCCTGGAGCAAGGGGCTTGAGCCATTTGTGCCTGTTTCCTAACATGGACGTGGGCTGAACGTGTGCACTTACCTGGTGTTCAAATATGCATGAAAATGAGGGAACTCGAGGGCAGTGCTGTCAGGGCAGACCAAGGCACTTTGCAGTTGAAGTTCTTCTGACAGCCGGTGGATGTGGGTGCTTCAGGGAAGTCCTATATCCATAGGGATTTCAGGGGGCAGATAGCATAGACAGCAGTCTGCTGGGGAGTAGTTTCCCAGTGTGGTGGTGGTGAGGCTTTCCCTGCAGCCCGGGCTGCTCTGCTTGTTTAAAATGCCTTTCTTGGAGAAAGGGCAGATCGTAGCTCTGTAAGGCTGCTTTCCCTAGTTTTCCATGTGGAACTCCTGCAGATACTGGAGGCAACTGCATGATTCTCCCAAGGGGGAGCATAGAGCTCTGTTAGTGAAAAGAGCTAAAAAAATCTTTTTCTTTTTTTTTTTTTTTTTAATTGTGTATGATTTTTACATATGAAACTGGCTCATAAATGTCATGCGCCTCTTTCTGAGGTTCTGCCTCTAATGCCAGATATTGAAAAGGCACTTTTCCAAGGTGATTATCCAAACTCTGTGTTAAGAAATACCCCATTTAGTCTAGCATATGCTGATTGCCATGAAGATATTTTCAACAGATACCGAGCAGTGGTGTCTGTCATTCTCCAGGACATAAATAACTGCTGGACTGTGGATGTCTGTGCGGCTAACTGACGGCTCATGGGTAACCTCTTTTCTGGCACAGAAATAATGGGTTGTTTGTTCTTCCAGTTGAAATCCTGATGTGTTTTGATGTTTCTGATTTACATTTTTAGCACTGTTCCTGATACCGTTTAGTGTTCTGGGAATGGTCTTTAAACCTAATGTTTATTTTGGAGGGTTGGTTTTCCAACAAACAAATATGTAATTAGCAATTAATGGTTTTGCTATAAATAAACAAAAGCAAAGAGTTCAGCTTTAAATAGTGATCTCTGCTCTGTGGAGCTTTTAACTGGGCTGTGCCTGCAAAGTTGGACCTTTCCAGACATGCAACAGGCTTTGAGGGACTCCCAGCTGCGGTGACTGAACTGGGTGAGTTGGAAAGCTGAAGCCACAGTGGTTTCAGTTAATCTTCAGTTAGCTAAAAAAGTGGTTATAGTCTCAAATAACTATGCAAGTGCCAACCATTGGGGAGGGGGGGGGGCAGAAGGGTCACGGTTTCAGTATGGGTAACTCGTCTGAATGTGGTGGGAGTTTCAGCATGCAGGAGACTTTCAGTGCTGTGCTTTCCCCTCGGTGGCTGCTCGCTGAGGTGCGAGTGCCTGGTGGAGGTAGGACTGGAGGTGCGACCAGAGGTGAGACCAGAGGTTCTTCTGTGCAGCCAAGGCAGATCTGTCTGTCTGAACACCACCGGCACTACTTTGTGTGCGTCAGAATTAGCATGTTATAATATCCCATGGAAGGTATTTGGATTGGGCACCTTGTATGGATTCAGGTATTTGTAATGCAGATAGTGGTCCAAGGCCAGCTTTGATGGAAAGCTTTCTTCCTTGCAGTGCTTTGGTCTTAGTTCGTAGGCTCGAAAGGAAGTTTCTGGGTTTCTATTGTAACTTTATTTGGTTTAAGGCTGACTCCATCTACTTTTTTGTTCCCCACATGATTTCTGCATCATGGATTCCACTTACCTGAGAGAAACTGTGATGTATTTGATCTGCTGTATCCATATGTTGCTTCTTAGGCAGGTGAACCATTTCCACGGCCTGAGCTGGATATATTTTGAAAAACTGATGGCAATACCCTTTCTCTTAATGTTGCCTGTTTGAGCAAACTGCAACTTTTCTGAATTTTTGCACAAGAGTATTTAGAAAGCAGAAACTGTATTCATCAATGATGGTTTCTCTCTGGGTTTTTTTGTGGTGTTAGGCTAAGTCCAAATTTTCAGAGACTACTTCATCAGGGAGCCAATGGCAGGCAGTTTTTTGGGAGTTTGTCTTTCAGAAAGGTGGTTGCTCTGCTGTGCCTGGGAGTCAGACCCATGTAGACATCACCAGTTGGTTACAGACAGCTGAAGTGAGTTGCTCCAGAAGCAGAAGCAGCTCTGTGTTAGGCCTGCAGCACGGCAGCGGGTGCCAGTGCCCTGCAGATTCCTGCCCTATTGGAAGAAAAACAAGCACTGCTAAATCTAAGTTTCATTCTCAAATCTCAAACTTGTTGAGAATCTCAATCAAAATATTTGCTCCTTGCACTTCAAGCACGATCTCGCTCTATTGCTATGTGTCACAGCCATCTCGAAGAGAAATAGCATTGTAAAACCAATAATCCAGTTCCTAACCTCAAGAGAGATTTTTTTTTTTTTCTCTTTTTCTCCAGAATCATAAGGTTTAGGTATTTCTCAAGTGGTTGTTCTGTTTATTTGTGTTCTGCATTTTTTTCTTAATGGAGCCTGGATGCATCCATATGTCTTCTTTTGAGACTTCTTTCAGAATTGCTCAGGCAATTCCATTTTCTCAGGTCACTTTGAGCGTAGTGCCTGCATGGACTGAACACCAGGATTTTATGGTAGAAACTAGAGGATGAACAACCCCTGGCAAACTTCTGGAGAATGAACCTGGCATGCTGTGGGCAAGAATATGCCTCTCCCGCTATGGGTGGTATGTGTCACTGTGCTGGTTTTGGGGACATGTCCCTTGGTGTTGCCCACCAACCCTCCACTCACCTCACCCACCAGGGTGCTCTGCTCATCTGTCCCCTGGCTGTCCCTTCGTGTTCCTATTGACTCGGTCTATGCCTGGACACAAACTTGCCTTTTTAGCCACTGTAGGGAGCAATCCTCCTGAGACCACCTGGGACACTGAGTGTCACCACTCAGAGGTGAGTGACAACAGACCCTCAGTTGGGCTTATCCCGAGGTCTGGTGTGGAGTGAAATGCTTTATCCCACAGCCCGTTTGTAAAATCCTTATGGGACTGTCATTACTTTGACTTGGCATCTTATAATCATAGAATTGTTTGGGTTGAAGGCACCTTTAAAGATCATCTTGTCCAACCTAACAATCTTTTCCCATGGTATCCATTTTTATATGGGGCTTTTGTATGTTCATCTCTTTTTCAGCCACCCTCCTTTTGCCCATTTCTAAAGATCTGGACCGCTTGAGCTGCCCTACCTCCACACACAGAGTGTCATAGGGAGATATATAGTATTTTTTTCCTCTGAGTGTAGCAGCTCACCCCAGTCCTTACACCTGCATACCTATTATGGCCCTGGAAACAGTAGTTGTAAATCTCATAGACTTCTTTCTTACTATAAACGATATCCAAATAGTTTATACAAGCCTGTGCAAGCTGTCAGAAGGAGTATGTGCAGTATCCTGAACACAGAGCAGACCAGCAGCAGACTAGCAGGAATGGCTTTGCGGGAAAACTACCATGGAATCGTGTCTGTTAGCAGGGTGGGAACTGAGCCTTGCGTGGGAAAGGTGGAAGATGCTTTTTCGGCTGCAGGGACACCACATTTGCATCAGTGCTGTGCCACGGCTCTTGTAGTGCTTATCCACTGCTGCATTTCACTGAGGGTTTTAAAAAGTAGAGAATGGATTGCTGTAGGGTTTTTTACAAAGCACTCTCTGGTCTCGGGTGTATTTACAGCTTGCATTACAGTAAGGGTAACATTTGGAAAGAGCCAGGTCGAATCCTGCATAAATCCTGCTGGAGTCCCAATGCAGCTGGAAGGTGCTGCATGGCAGGGTGCGATCCTGCCCGATGGTCCTCAGCATCTCCTGGGTGTGTGAGCAGAGCCCTTGCCCCCCATCTCCAGGGGTGCAGGTCAGTAAAGAACTGGCTGTTTGGGGGGATCCATGTTAACAATGCGGTGAAGGGAGAGCTGGGGAGAGACCAGCAGTGACAGGAGTGGGACTCGGCAGTCCTGGACTTTTTATGTAGACGTTGTACCTAGAAAGAGCTTTCATCCTAGGGCTCCTTGGATGGGGGTCAAAGTAGATTTATGAGATAAACTTAAGGGGTGGGGGGGTGTGGGGGGGAGTGGAACCGCCAAGTAATCAGGAAATAGTATCCTTGAATTTCCTTGCATTTCATAAAGAGGCACATAGGCCCCATGAAAATAACTGGCTCATTTTGAAACTGTCCCAAAGCTTCTGTATTTTACAGTGATTACAAAGCAGGAGCCTGGGGGGACTGGAAGTACACAAAGCATGAAAACTGGATATCAGTCTTTGTTTCCCTTGGGGCAGACCACCAAGGGACAAGCTCAAATCCCTTGTAAGGTGGCTCCCAGGAATTCCCTTTTGACAGATCTCACATGGGGGCAGATTATTCCTTCTCTCTCCCCTCGACCGTTTCCCCAAGCCACATTTCATCCTCGGGGAGGGGAAGGGAGAGGCCAACAGACCCTTTGCACCCACTCCCCGGGAAGACAAATGATGCCTGGCTCCTGCTCGCGAGTGGAAGGATTTGCTGATGAACTGATACTTGGCAAAAATTGGTGGTGTATGGAAAAATCCCCAGCACCTGCTAGCAAAACAAAGTTATTCATAACATACGGCTGGGTGGCTAAATCTTCACTTCCTAGGGACGGCCTGGAATTACACTTGCTACACGCTGAGCGGCCTTTCTCCCGTGTGAAATTATATGCAGGCAGCAGGAGGATTTGCAGCTCTAAGGAAGGTTAGGATTTATAGCGCTGTCTCTTGCAAGGGCTTACTCTGCAGAAATGGTCATTTTGTCTTCATCTTCTCTTTTTGGGGATAAACACATCATGATATAATCATATACATGGAAAATGATATCTTTGTGCTCATCGGGGAGCTGGTAGCCCCATGAATATATCCCCTGCTGTAAATTTGTCGGTGTCAGTCAGCTTTTTTTTCCCTCCTGCCTAGAATTGAATACACATTTTAAATTCATTTCTGTATGGTACAAATTCTAAATTCTTATTCTATATTCTGATTCTTTTCCTGGCCAGAAAATTGTTAGTCTTTTCTAGCTGGGTGACTTATTGTGGAGTACAGCTCAAGGAACACGTCTGGGTGGTGGAAGTCCTATTGCCTGTGACTTGGGAGAAGAGACCGACCCCCACCTCTCTACAGCCTCCTTTCTGGTAGTTGTAGAGGGCGATAAGGTCTCCCCTGAGTCTTCTCTTCTCCAGACTGAACAACCCCAGTTCCCTCAGCCTCTCCTCATAAGGCTTGTGCTCCAGACCCTCACCAGCTTCATTACCCTTCTTTGGACCTGCTCCAGCACCTCAATGTCTTTCTTGTAGTGAGGGGCCCAGAACTGGATCACAGTACTTGAAGTGGGGCCTCACCAGTGCTGAGTGTAGGGGATAATAAGTAACAACTACAAACCAATCAAGAAAACTTTTTGATCTTCATTGCAGGCTTTTTGCAGGTCCTTTTGGCCTGGTCATGCAAAGTTTTTGTGTTGGCAGATTGCTACTGTTTATAGAAAATAGCACTGAGAGTAAGAGGCTCCCTTCAGGGGCATGGATTTGCCTGTGTGACAGGCTTGTAGGTTTGGTGTTTTGATGATTACACTGTAAGAATAGATAGGCTAATGCCAATGTTGATGTTGTTTGAGTGAAAGGAAGGATTTCTTTGTAAAACTGAGGTCACGTTTAACAAAATCAAGAGCTTCTGTTCCTGCTGCCGACGCATCACTTCACTGCATACTAGTTAGACCTTGTATGCATGTGAAGTTAATGTTCTATTGCTCCCTAAAAAATATCTTTATAGTTTAGAATATAAGTTTTTGCTGTAAAGCTGCTTATTTAATAGAATCAGCTTATTTAATAAAATCCCTTTGAAAGGAAACTGTGACAACTCTCCTGTGAAAAGAGGGGTGATTTCAAATTGTATTTTTCCATACCATGAAGTCCTGTCCACTCCTGTCCTGTCTGAAGATGTGCCCTGCCTTTCTCAGCTTCTCCAGAAGAAATATAAATCAAGGTAAAAACCCTTAAGCCAACATTTTTGACCCCTTTTCCCATGCACACAGGTGCATGAGTAACTTGACTCTCACATACTTATGATCTGAAGTTGAGAAACTGCTTTTTCTTCTCCCAGCCCAGAGGACCCTATAGGTAAGAGTTTCTCTGGGTCCTCGTGGTGAAGATGGAAGTTGTAGCACAGATTGGTTTCTTCTGCTTTTTCAAAGGACCTGTAAAAAGTCTTAAATAGTTATATTGTATTAGCTAATCACATTGGTTATCCTTATCTCATAGAGCATAATTGGGCTTGGAGAATAAGTAGAGAGAGAGAAAAATACTCTTTTCCTTATTGTGTCTGCTAAAAGCTTATTCAGACTGGCTGCTGAAGACGTTTACCTGCTATATTCCTTATATTCTCTAGAAGTCATTTTGGCACTTGTTTAATATTTTCAGAGTTTACCCAAGAGATATATGCATTATTTTCTTTTTCAAGTATTTTATGGTATGGAGATGTTTGGGATTAGAAGAATTAGCCTTGGGAGAGAGAATCAAACAAAGAATCACACAGCACTTGTTTCATATCTGCACATTGAATTAGAGCCACGATTTGATGTGCAGGAATCCTGGCAGTTCCTGGGACTTGAGTATTCCTTCTCAGTCTGGTGGGGTGTTATGTTTGGATGCAGCCCAGACTGGAGGTTGCCAGAGCCAAGATGAGAAAAAGGAATGATGCTTATACCACTCACAATTCCCCTAAGGAGCACCAGGCACCTACAGGTCCCTGCAGCTACTCTACAAGGTTTAGGTCACATAGTCAGTCTTTGTTCAAGGAGTGAAGGAAAGTGACTGAGTTGAGAACTGAATGTGAAATTACAGAGTTCTCCATGATGCTCAAGTATTTTAAAGAGTATTAAAGACCAACACACCCCATTCTAATTCTCCATTCCTTCCTTTCTACTTCAAGACTAGATGATTTAATGTGAGCTAGAGTGGAAAGATACTAGACCCCCTACTTTGTGTTATCTCATCACCTTCTTGGATAGTTAAAAGGAGATTTTTTCCTTTTGTCTCTGCTCTCAGACAAACCATATTGAGCAGTACCAGAGGATTATTTTCTTTTTTTTTTTTTTTTTGAGTAGCTCCTGCCCAAACGTTTCAAACTCAAGCACAAGTAATCACAGCCTTTCTCTTCACTTGAAACCATAACATTTTTTTGACAAGAAGTGCCTTTAAAGAAATGTCTCTTAATTTACGGTGGGTTGCTTTGTACTTTGTTTCTGTAACCTATCGCATTACATTTCCTGTGCATTGAGTATGTATGTATTATGAGCTCTTAAAAACAAATATCCCAGAAGAAAGGAATTCAGTAAATGAATAAAACATTCTTGGGTAGCCCAAGTGGCAGTTTAATAGCTCATCCATGGGGACTTTCAAATAATATAATGATGATGGCCGTATAAATATATAGATAGATGAATAACTTCAATGAGGAGCTTATTACAACTCTGCATACCACATCTGAAATGAAATCAAACTCTGGAAGTGCTGCCTGATGTGAAGGTTCAATTTTTCCAGCACCAACCCTGAAATTATACCTAAAAATACACAAACTGTGTGTTTGCATATACGTATGTATACATAACTAAAACATACATTCACAGACACACACACACACACACACATAAATCTATATGTTGTTTTTAGGTGGAATTTAGTGTTTCAGGACTGATCTTTATCGTACTGAACCACTAAAACTTTGTAGACTATTGACATGACTGGATTTACAGCAGTATGTTTGAGATTAGGTCTTAGCTCTGGCTTTCTCTAAAAATAAATAGATAAATGGAATGGGAGCGTAAGGTTGTCATGTTATATTGCTTGGGATATACACAACTTTTTCATTAGGTTCCCCTAATCACATAGCTTTGTAAATATCTACTTTGATGCCTGTTAGCCATGGCAGAGCCTGTAACCTTGGGTAAGGCGAACCTGAAGGTAAGGTGTTCAATCATTTTTGCTTGTAGCAATAAAATTCTCAGGAAAACTAATTTCTGATTACAGGGAATCTGGAAACCTGATGTTGATGACCATGAATGACAAAGAGAAACCAGCTCAGGCTGAACTGTGGTGTGGACAGGAGAAACTAGACCATCAAATGAGATGTAAATAGGATAATGTGATTCATTTCATGACTCCAAAGAGACCTATTTCTGGGAAGCTGCTGAGCTGCATTGAAATGAAATCTGGGTGCTCATATGAAACACGATATCAGTCTCCATTGTAAACCAGTAAAAATTCACTTTCTGTTAGCAGTGGGGAGAGGCTGGTATTGCAGTATAGAGGGAGGATGCTGAAGTGCTCTTGGTGAAAGGCAACAACACACCGATTTGTCTGTAGAGTATTTTAATAATTCCACATCACAGAAGAGGCACAGCCCTTTATTTTTGTTATGAGTTGAGTCTCATTAAAATTTCTCATTCCCCTTGGCTGGCTTTTCCTTGGCAGCATACCCTATATCGCTTGTATTTTCTACTTGAGAGCATCATCTCCCACGCCAGGCTGAAGCAGCAGCTTTTAGTGGCAGTACTCAAAGTGATCATATAAAGCCCCATGAAAATAAGGGACTTTGATATTTTCACACTGGTGGATTAAGTTAATGAATGTTTGCTGTGCTGAAAAATAAGGTGCCACCGCTCTGATCTTTTAGCTGAGTGACATGGCAACAACAATAAAAAAATCTTTCCTTGCTGAAGTAGAAAAATTTCATCCTGGGTCTCCTGAGGATCGACCTGAGCATGGGGAAAGCACAGGGAGACCTGGTCCCTCACGTAAATGAAGCGTATTGGAGAATTTTGCATATTTGATGTATAAACTGTATGGGATGAGATATTAATCATAGGACTCGTGATAAATGCACATCAATTGAATGGGAATATTCAGAAAAGAAAATGCCACTTTAAGTTCTGTGGGGATTTGCCTGTTACTTGGGAATGTAGGTCCAGGAGGTGATACAATCTTACATTTTTATTTTCTTTTTAAAGAATTTCCTTTTTCTGTTTGTTGGTATAATAGAAAAGAAAATAAGAAAGAAACAAAACACAGGGGGAGAACTGTGTGTCAAAATAAGTGTATTGAAAGATGAGTGCCTTGACAAACACTTGGGAGAATTGATCAAATTGATTAATGTGTTAAGCAATTGGATATAGAGTGTGGGATCAGGAAGTTAAGTGTTTTGTGTGAACATTATAACATCAGAGCAATAAATTGATTGTCTTTAGTACTTAAAAGTGCAATAGTCATTCAGTTATATTGGAAGTGATAACTAACATGAATTCATATTCCAAAACTTGCGTATAATTTATAAATCTCCTAGGGGATGTTGAAATCATGTTGGAAATTTAAATTAACCCCTGTCATTATCGACAACTTTTCCTATCCTTTTCCACTCTGTATTCTAGCTTGGAGAAAACTACATTTTCAAGCAGCTTTTAAATGACAATGAGAACACTGTATGTGTTCAGGGGGTCTTTCAATAATTGCCTTTTTAAATAGATTTTTCTGATTTTGACGAATAGCAGTGAATGTGCTCTGTAATAAAGAAGCTTATTCACACTGTTTCACTGTAAGCCTCTGCCTTGTTTCCTCAGGCTCCTTTCCTCTCCCTTCAATGGGAAACAATAAGTGGGACCTGGCTCCCAGCTTCTGCAACCTTCAGCCAGTGTCTCCTCTCACCCTGTCTCTGTTTAACCTCCCAATTTAGATCCCTGAAGTGAGGCACTGGGGCTGTTCCACAACAGGACTGTATGGAGGAACTCCAAATCTTCCCCAAATGGCTGCTTATTAATTACATTTGAATACTTATATTTATAATGAGCCTTTTGAAATAAATGGAAAAGCTCTCACTGCTTTGAGGTGGCTGGAGTGGGACAGACTGGATTGAGTCGAACTGCCTTGTATGTGCCTTATTTGTAGCCAAATTCTACTTGGGGTTGCCAAAGTGAAATGTGGTGTAAGCTGGAATTTACTCCAGCTGAGCAGGGATGCATCTACACTCTTGATGGTCTGGGTGGCTCGTTGGCAGCAGGAAAGGCAGTAGATTGGAGGGGATCTTCACCTTTCTTAGGCTGGGATGGCAGTTGTACCCAGAGAATGGAACATTTATTGGACACGCAGGAAAACGTGTTTATATGTGGCCTCACTTAGGGTATGTAATCCCGTGTATTTGGTGGAAAGTGGTGATGATAATTACAGATGTGTTACGGTACGTATGCAAAGGCAGAGTTAAATCCTACAGGCTATATCAGCTGGGCTGTTTCCTAACCTGACTCTTCACTGGGGAGCTTTTTCGAGCAGCTTTATTGATTATATTTTGCCTTTTCTCAGTATCTGGGTATGTGTATACATATGTATGCATTTAATTAGCTACAGTTCTTACTTAATTTTGGTTTTTTGGAAAGTATCTGTAATTAGAGTAATTTCTGGGTAGTGACTTTTATGTACTATTTGTTCTTGGTGTCTCAAATTTCATCCATTGTGTGATCTTTATTAACTGACCATAAAAAAAGTGATAACATGTGACTGTTACAGTGGTACATACATAATGAAAATACCGTTTTCGTTCCAAATGTTGGGACTAAAAATGTGTTTTCCAATGTGCTCTGAAAACAAACGAGTTTAGGCTTAGTTGGAGCTACTAGTAAATAAAAACAATAATTTCTGTGTGTTGTTCATCCGCTTACTTAAACTTATTCAAATATGTGTCCCTGTTTATAATTTTTTTTACTGTGATTATTATTCTGGACTGTGTCCATGTGTGTCCATAGATTTGATAGAGTCTAATAGCGTTTTTATGTTAAAAAAGAGTATATACATACATATGTATATTTATGTGTATGCATATATATTACACTCTCACACACATATAAAAATATAATCCAAAACTGGCACTTTTGTGAGCATGTGTATATAGTTCTCCCTTTCTGTTTTGTTAAATAAGCAGTGACTAGTTATTGCATATATTTTATTTTTAATTAAAAATTTAGGGAGTAATTTTCACATGACACTTCACAGTACAGTTTTTGTCTCTTGATCAACTATTTCCTGTTTTCTCTCTCTGTCACAGGGTGAAAGAATGATGTGATGGAGGTGAATATGGGCCGCTGGTCAGGCTCACGGCCACCTCCGTCATGCCTTGCCCTTCTGATTGTCAAGCTCCTGGCCTCCGTTTGCCAGGTAGCTCATGGGACCACCCCGCTTGGCTTTCAATTTACACATTCCACTTACAATGCTACGGTGTATGAGAATTCAGCAGCCAGGACCTATGTCAACAGTCAAACGAGGATGGGCATTACCTTGGCTGATCTTTCATGGGACATCAAGTACAGGATAGTGTCTGGCGACGATGAGGGCTTTTTTAAAGCAGAGGAAGTCATCATTGCAGACTTTTGCTTCCTAAGAATAAGGACTAAAGGTGGGAATTCAGCTATATTGAACAGAGAAATCCAGGACAACTATTTATTGATGGTGAAAGGGTCTGTCAGAGGAGAGGATTTGGAAGCATGGACAAAAGTGAACATCCAGGTTTTGGATATGAATGACTTAAGACCTTTGTTTTCACCAACCACATACTCTGTCACAATAGCAGAAAGCACTCCTTTAAGGACTAGCATTGCACAGGTGACTGCAACAGATGCAGATATTGGGTCCAATGGTGAATTTTATTATTACTTCAAAAACAAAGTTGATCTCTTCTCAGTTCATCCTACGAGTGGTGTTATCTCCTTAAGTGGCCGGTTAAATTATGATGAGAAAAACAGATATGATCTTGAGATTTTGGCTGTGGACCGTGGGATGAAGCTTTACGGAAACAATGGTGTAAGCAGCACTGCCAAGCTTTATGTTCACATTGAACGTATAAATGAACATGCCCCAACGATAAATGTAGTAACCCATATTCCCTTCTCATCAGACAAGGAGCCTACCTATGCAGTTGTTAACATTGATGACCTAGATGAAGGAGCCAATGGAGAAATTGAATCTGTTTCTATTGTTGCTGGAGATCCATTAGAGCAGTTCTTTCTGACTAAAGAAGGTAAATGGATGAATGAGTACAAAATCAAAGAAAGAAAGCCTATTGATTGGGACAGCTTCCCATATGGTTGTAATCTGACTCTTCAAGCAAAGGACAAAGGATCTCCTCAGAAATTTTCTGCAGTCAAACTGGTCCACATCGCTAGTCCCAAGAAAGAAAGTATCCCCATGAAGTTTGAAAAGGAAGCATATGATGTTTCGATCAGTGAATTTTCACCTCCTGGTGTGGTGGTTGAGGTAGTTAAGCTGATGCCTGAGCCACAGGGTGTGGAATATAAACTATCTTCAAGTGAGGAAGCTGAGTATTTTAAGATCAATCCCAACACAGGCCTTATTACTACTGCTCGTCCTTTGAAAATCATTGAGAAAGACCTCTATGAATTAGAAGTATATACGAACAAAGGGGATGATTTGAAAGCACAGGTTACTGTCAGGTTAGAAGATGCCAATGATCACACTCCGGAGTTCCAGCAGCTTTCCTACAGCTCATTTGTCAATGAAAGTGTTCCTGTGGGATCTAGCGTTTTGGCAGTTTCAGCAGTTGATAAAGATAGGGGAGAAAATGGATACATAACATACAGCATTGCCAGTCTGAACTCACTTCCATTTACAATAAACCAGTTTACAGGTGTCATCAGCACATCTGAAGAACTGGATTTTGAGTCCTCACCAGAAAGCTACAGGTTCATTGTGAGAGCTTCCGACTGGGGCTCTCCCTACCGCCATGAAAGCGAGGTGAATGTCACCATATACATAGGCAATGTCAATGATAACAAACCCCTCTTTGAAAAAGTGGCGTGTCAGGGAGTGATTTCATCTGATTTTCCCGTTGGTGGTCACATCACTGCTGTTTCTGCCATAGACATAGATGAGTTAGAGCTTGTGAAGTACAAAATTATCTCTGGAAATGAGCTTGGCATTTTTTATTTAAATCCTGACTCTGGTGTCCTGCAACTTAAAAAATCTCTAATTAACTCTGGCATAAAGAACAGCAATTTTGGCCTTAAGATAACGGCAACTGACGGAGAGAACTTTGCTGATGCTATGTATGTTAATATTTCAGTAGTTCATGGGAAAGTGTCTTCAAAAACCTTTAGCTGTAGAGAAACTAGAGTTGCTCAGAAGCTAGCAGAAAAACTACTCAAAAAGGCAAAAGCCAATGTGAAGCTGAATTTGGAAGATGGTTTTCTTGATTTTTATTCGGTGAACAGGCAGGCACCGCATTTTGACAAATCCTTCCCTACTGACACAAAGGTTTCAGAGGATCTACCAGTTGGTGCCACCATCCTGAGGATAAAAGCCTACGATGCAGACTCAGGCTTTAATGGGAGAGTAGTTTATACTATTTCTGATGGTAATGTAGATAGTTGTTTCAACATTGACATGGAGACGGGGGTACTTAATGTTCTTATGCCCTTAGACCGTGAAAAAACAGAGCTCTATCTCCTTAACATTACAGTTTATGATTTAGGTAATCCCCAGAAATCTGCGTGGAGACTGTTGACTGTCACTGTGGAGGATGCAAATGATAACAAGCCTGTTTTCTTACAGGACAGTTACTCAGTTAATATTTTAGAAAGTACAAGTCTTGGTACAGAGATTATCCAAGTAGAAGCCAGAGATAAAGACCTAGGATCCAATGGTGAAGTGACTTACTCAGTACTGACAGACACCCAGCAATTTGCCGTCAACAGTTCCACGGGAATGGTCTATGTGGCTGATCAACTAGACCGGGAATCAAGAGCAAACTATACACTGAAGATTGAGGCTAGGGACAAAGCAGAGAGTGGCCGTCAGCAGTTTTCCGTTGTGCCTCTGAAAGTTTTCTTGGAGGATGTCAATGATTGCTCTCCAGCCTTTATACCATCTAGCTACAACGTGAAGGTCCTTGAGGACCTGCCAGTGGGCACCGTCATAGCTTGGTTGGAAACTCATGATCCGGATCTCGGCTTGGGAGGCCAGGTCCGTTACTCGCTGGTGAATGATTACAATGGGCGGTTTGAGATAGACAAAGCGAGTGGCGCCATCCGCCTCAACAAAGAGCTTGATTACGAGAAACAGCAGTTCTACAACCTGACTGTGCGCGCAAAGGACAAGGGGCGCCCGGTTTCTCTCTCTTCTGTTTCTTTTGTGGAAGTTGAAGTGGTGGATGTTAATGAAAATCTCTATACCCCCTATTTTCCTGACTTTGCCATCATTGGATCTGTAAAAGAAAACTCCCGCATTGGTACAAGCGTTTTGCAAGTTGTTGCTCGAGATGAGGACTCTGGAAGGGATGGAGAGATCCAGTATTCCATCAGGGACGGCAGCGGCCTGGGAAGATTCAGCATAGATGAAGAAACTGGTGAGTTTTGTTTCTAATTTCCTTTTTGCTTCAAGAGATTTTTGCAGAAGCAAAGCTTAGGTGTTATTATTTTCTACCCTTAACAAGAAGTTCAGTTCTTACCAGGCAAGATAAAATTATAAAAAAGATTTTCCAGGCACAGCAATGACATGATTTAATTACCTGGTTACATTCATCACTCTGTGGGTGTGAAATAATACACATTACTTTTCAGCAGCAGTGTGATGACTCCATTTAGAAAGCAGTGATAGTTACGGAATGACTTGCTTCCAGTCACTGTATTTTCTGTTGATCATTGTAAATTACTCAGGTCACCTCCACAGAGTCACAACATCCATGACCTTGAATGGCATGTTAAACCCAATGGGAGGAAATAAGGAGCAAGAAAGAAGAATTACTTCATGCTAAAACCTATTTGTGGTCTTGTTCTTATTGCTAGTGGGAGTAATTTTGCATGAGAGTTAGCAGTCTGGAGTGGTTCGCCATTCTGTATAATAGGGTTTCTTGTAGCACAGTGTTCATTGGTGTGGAATCCTTGTATAAGAGTACAAATACAGAGAAAGATGATAACTCTAAACCAGCTGTGTTAGCTTCCCCTCGGTGGTGGTACAATCAACATGAATGTTAGAAAACAGTATTATTAGAGTGAAGATTTTCAAGGTGTTGAACTATGCCACCCCATTGGAAAATGTGGAAAATATTAAGTATAAAGGGTTATCTCGTAAAACACTTAGCAAGCTGGCTGCTTGAATGTCTGGAGCTGTTGGGAGCAATGGTGCAGCTGTGGTACTAGAAGTAGTGAGGAAATTAAAAAATATTAGTCAACATTTTCAGAAATTATATTAAATATGTTAGGTCTGTGGGTTTACTGTGGTTTAAGCAGACTTTGTATGTCTTTTTCTAAAGCTTTTAATTGAGAGTGTGGTATTAAAACATAAGATTAAAATGTATGTTTTGGCAATTCAAACTGTTTAATCAAATGTCAACTTTCTAAACTGAACGTTATAAAAAACAGACGACATTACAAATGCTGTGGATCGCGTCTGAGCATAAGCAGTGAAAAATATTTTTATTCTATTTGTGCGATAGTCTCTTTACTGCAGCTGTACACAGATGATACAGTCAAAATCTTGTGTCCAGAAATACCAAATTTGAGTGTCAGAAGTAAAAAGGGTGCCTACTTTAATTTCCAGAAACATTAATAACTCACATATCTTACAGTGCTAGTAGCAGTTGAAGGCATTCAGGCAGCATTATTTAGGCAGTTGGATATGAATTTCAATTTTAAGCTCCTGCATTTGAAAATTTTGGCTTACCTTCTCATTGAGTAATATGAACTTCAGCGAAATGGATTATTTATAGAGCAATGGTAGGTTGGTCCAAATGCCGCAGCGTTGGTCTGAAAATCTCAGGATTCAATGTCTGTTGAATTGAAAGGAATTGTTAGGTGCACAAACCACCCCCAGAACTTTATAAGTTGCAAATATTTGTCTGTCTTTCATGTATTTTTTGTATATCAAGTATATTTTCATGAAAATGAACCAACACTGTCACCTGTGCTGTTTTCGCTAAACCACTCCAGAAGACACTTCATAATCCAGCAGATCGAAAGATTCTTTTGGATTCTTTTTCTATCTGTTTACCCAACTGTTAAATGTACTTTGAGCATTCTAGAAACTAGCTTGGAGAACACACGGGTGCGTAACTGCATCCAGGGCAACGTGGAGAGCAGGTTTGAGGGTTCAGGAGTTACTCCAAGGTGAGCTGTTGTAACCCAAGTGCAGAATTTCACCTGCTGTGTCAAAGGGGACACAAAATTAATACTCTGCTCTTGAACCCATGATAACTTAAATGCTGCTGAGTGATGAATCAGCTTTCTAGCTGTGGAGAAGAGCTCAAGTCCCATATTGAATTAATTTACAAAGAGATAGCTGTTTATTTACTTTCAGCGCAGTTAATTTGTCACTTTTAAACTGACCAACTCTATTGGCTTATGCACTGTCTCTCCTGAAATTTGTGAAGGTAAGCAGGAGCGCGAAGTACAACAAATCAATATTTTTGGCTGCTGCCTTAATGAAAAGAAGACTGCAGTATCCATTATAATCATTAGGATATAAACTGGGCCAAATTCATCCTGATATGTGAGCAGGCTGGACTCCAAGCAAGCCTGTGCTTTCAGCAAAATTCGGCTTGAGTGCATTATTTTTTATTCTTCTGCAATATTCCATCTTAATGGTGTCACCCTGTGTGCTGAGATGTGCCTGTGCTCCCTGAGGTGTGTCGATACTGAGGAGGGGAAATGATGCAGAGACACCTAAGGAGGAGAGCTGGCCTGGGTGGTAGATCCACACCACACCACGTTGCCGAACGCTTGTTGGCATGGTGACTTTGTTCTTGTTCAACTATAGATGTATACAGGTGCATAGAGCTGCATCTGACCCCACTGAACTTGACCTGGCTTGTGGTGGGAATGCCACAACAGACTGTTCTCCATTCAGGTCTAAACGGTGGTTTGTGATCAGCAAGCTTGGGACTCTCCTCCATATTGGCTAATACAGATCTCTCTATATGGAGTGTACGTTCAAATGCTGGTGCTGTTGCAGTTTTGGAACGAGATGTGCCATGGGACTGAGTTGGTGTTTCTTTCCACAGTGTGCTCTTTGCCTTGTGTCACAGAGAATGGGTTTTAAAGAGCAATTATCATTGCTGCGTTACAGCATTCACTATTAAATACTCTACCTCATGTATGGTAGTAACCAAAAGCACAGCAAGTGTTTGCCAACTAGAAGTATTTGATAAAGTGAAATTTTACATGTATTTTGTCCCACAGCTTTGTGAATCACTTCCAAATTTGTTTCAGTGGATTTACTTTCCATTACCATGAGGCAGAGCTTGTACAAATTTGTAAATCAATGAAAACTCTCCTGAAGCAGAAGGCAACAGTTTCTGACCTCCTCCAACTCCATCCCTTGTTTCCCACTAGTGCCTTAGCTGCAGACTAAATTTCTCATGGGTTTACAACTCAACTCACGACTCTTAGCTAAAAAAACTGGTTTAAGACAATTCTAGAGGTTAAAAATAAGAAAAGAACATTTATTTTAATAGCAAACTCTTATTTGTGGATTCTTGCCTTAATGGAGATTAAGTTTGTCCCCAACCTAGGTGTGCAGTTCAAACTCACTGATTTTCTGTCTTCATTGGCCTATTTATTGACTGTTGGTATAGATGTCAGAAGCTTGCCATTTAAAATCCCTGCACTGAGGGACGTGTAATGTGATCCTGCCATTCTTTGCTTCCTTCTGTCTCATGTTCAGAACCACTTTTTTTTGCATTCCTTTCATTCTCTTGGACTCCTGAGATGTAATCTGTATGACGAGATATGGTCATCTAGAGTCAGAACTAGTCACTGTAGTTACTGCAGGCTTTCCTTATAGTCGACAGAGAGAAATGGGCAGTTGACAAACATGATTCATTTTGCCCTAAAGAAAAAATATGGAATAGGTTGGATTAATCGTGCTCTAAAAATGTGCATTTTTCTCTGAACTATGAAAGGTTCTTGTATGACTGGCTGAGAGGTAGAGGTCTACACTAAACACCTTGCTTTGGTCAATTGTCACCTGTCCCTGTTAACTCTAAACCAAGTATAAACAAGAATATATGCTGATGGGTTCACATGCTAGATAATACGTGTAGACTGCTCTCTACGAGTTGATGTTTTTAGCTTAATTTCAGGGTCTTTCAATATAAAAGCTGCAAAAAAAATTAATTCTAAATGTAAGGAAGGAAAGAAGGTTTTTAGGAGTACAGGAGATGACAATTATGCAGCTACTATTTTATGGTTTTTCATTTTCAGAGAAGGGTGTTGGACAGGAGCATCCCACCCTCTTTTCCATCTATAGAAAGCCAAGATCTGATGCTTTGCCCTTACTTGTGGGAGCAGGTGGTTACCTTCCCCTTGTGCAACTCAGGAAAGGCTTGAGACATTTCTGCATCTCTAGTACCGTTTCCTGCCTGGTGTGTTTCTCCAAACTCCTTATTAGCCAGTCTCCAAATTAGCCAGTCTGCTAATTGCCATTCCTTAGAAGAGGATTGTGTAAAAAACCCCTCTGTATTTTGAGATCATTTTAACACAAAAAGAGCAGAGGTCTGTTAAAAATTTTTGTGGGATGACATTCTTCTCTGACCTTTCATCCTAGTGATAACTCTAATAGATCTAACTAGTCTTCTGGAAATGGGGTCTGTCAGACGTCTTCTACTGCCTTCATAAAACCCTGGATTTTCTCAGCTCTGGTATGTGCACCCTTATAGTGCTGGTACCATGGCAAAATGGTGTATTTCTGCTTTCTCAGGAACTGGTGGTGCTTCCAGCAAATGCCTGCAGGCTTTTGTTACCACCCACCTTGGGTGACTAATTGCCATCTAGCAGTACCTCTTTTCTGGCTGCTGTGGGGACTTGGACAACTAGCAAGTCTTACTGACTTCTCAAAAGGTTGAGTTAGATGAGATCAGTGCTAGCCTAAATGCTGACGTCTTCTCATTTTTTAATGATTTGTGGTTCAGCTAAACAGCATTTTTGACTCAAGCTCCACTTTTTAGTCTGGCATGTGTTTCAACTCTCTGCACAGTTGATGTAACAGCCTGGCACTCAAAGACTTTCTATATTTACCCCTACACTACCCGTGGATGTACTAGTAATAGCAAATTAACGAAATGAGGTTTAGAGGAGCAGAGAGACTAGACACATTTGGCATCTTCTGCTGCAGGGACTTCCATAGCCTTGATCAGGGTTAGTGTGGCAGTGCCCTGGGATGCAAAGAATGACTAACTCCACTGCATAGGAGGGAGAACTGAAACAATAAGTTTTTTTCTGCTTCTCAGGAAAGCATTGAAACATTTCCTTAAGCCCCACTGAAATAAATCATGGAAATAAAACAGTGTTATTAATGAAATGCTTAGGGGATGCTTAATCTTCTCGCAATATCCATAAGCATTTCTTAAGCAATGCCTTCAAATCTTACTAACCTCATTTCCTAAGGTTATTCACGAGTCTGAGTCCTCTGATTTTTAGTAGGACTTTAAATGTAGATGTTAGCTGGCACTAATTTCCACCTCCATAGAGGCTCCATGGTTAGAACATGAGCTGGAGATGACCCTGTTAACTTGTTATCTGTAGGTGTTTTCGCTCCTGAAATTCAAATGAATGAGCCAAGCCTGTCTTTCATGGTGCTGAAATCTTAAAGATACTATTAAATGGAGGTGGAGTGCAAATTATTACAGACTCTATGGATTTATTTATAGTGCCAAGGATATCAGTCAGATCTTCTATGTTGATACCTTTTAAGGTCCCTCATAAGTGATAGGAATTCTTGACAAACTGTCTAGAGTCTAAAAAGAAGCCAGTTGGCATTGGAAAACCTTAATCATGTCTTCAAATGGTTATAATGGAAAGTAGAAACATTAGATAATATAGTTTACAATAAAACAGACCTGCCTGTAGTGTTATATCTGCCTGGCAGAAGGAAGGAAATTTATTGCTTCAGACTCTTTGCATCTTGTCGACGACTTCTAAAATAGTCTTCAGTTATTGTGTATGCAAGTTGAAGGATACTTTCATTTATTACAATTTGAGTGGTCTAATAAATATTTATGTAGGGCCATTACTAGCATTTCCTTGAAATGAAATGAAAACTAAAATGGTTTGTGATGCATGATTTTTTTCCCCTCAGTCTTAATTTTATGAAAGTGTGTAGGAGCTAGTGGATAAATCTGGGCAGACTCACTTGTAGAATTGAATTCATTGTAGAATTGTTTTGAAATATTAGTTTTACATGTGTTCTTCATTTTCCTGGTGAGCGTAGGCAAACTTCATTGCCCAGAGCCAGTATTTCAGATCCAGTGTGTTATCTCTGGCTTCTGAAACCAGTTTTCAAAGTAATTTGGGGCCATACAACAAGAGAAGTGCCAGTGGGTGTTGGTGGCAGGTGGCTCAGGAAAGGGAGACACTCATGGGAAGAGGCACTTGGAGCCACCACTCAGGATTGGAGATCGTTAGTCCTCAGCCCAGCCCCAATGGCTCTCCGGGGCAGCTTCTCTGGGAAAAAGTGTGCCAAATGGATCACAGAGCCTGGTCCTGGCCAAAATCTGGTCTGTCATCCTGTATCTGTGTCAGGCATGAATAAAGCATTCCTGGGAATTTCTGTGTCTGCGGTACTGCGTTATCATTGTTCTGTGAGTTATCTCTGGCAGCTTTTAATAGTGCAAGCTTTCCTTCATTTAAGATTTCCAATTTTAGGGAAGTAACTGTAAACATTTTTCTTTTTCTTTAAACTTAGTTGTGGCAAAAACCCCAAGTTTTTTTGATAAATTCTGTGTCTGTAAGTTTATAATTTCCCTCTTATTTGTAGCTGTAAATTAATTAAGGAACAAGGCTTGCCATGGTTTCAGTGGAGTGAATTTGTTTAACTTTTTATTTAATAATATGGGCCCCCAAAACAATACATCACCTTACAAAAATATTTACTTTAAAGAGCCCTTAGTATCATTCTGACATACTTTCAAAGTTTCCTAAGTGAGACCAGTTGAGCAGAATTGTTCCATTCAGGCTGTTCAGCTCTCTTGGCTTTATACCCCATAAAACAGCTCACAATGTATGATTTTTATAGCTAGATGTAATTTGCATATTTTCCCTTCTTTGGAAAATGTTTAGAGAATCTCCTTTATTATTCAGGATGCTCCTGATGATAGGACACTTCATCTCAATTTCTGAGTATTTATTAAGAAAGAAATGGGCAGTTTGTATTTCCTCCTAGCTGTCACCTGTATCACCCTTGAGATTTATTTCAAAGAGTATTTTGTACTATTGTGTGCTCTATTGCTTTCTGTCTTAGCATGTAAGTCCAGAAGTGACCCCTACGTTACCCTGTGCATCATGGTCCACTAAATTATACACATCTGCTTCTGCCAAAGAGGCAGTGGTGGGACCAAACCACTGGGAAGCCAGTGAGATGAGACAGGAGAAAAATTGAATTCTACTGTCTAGTGTTCAATCTTAACATCTGAGCACCAGCTTTATGCTGGCATCACTTCAGACTGTGATGTGCCTTCCCATGTGAGCAATTCATGGTAGTTCAAAGGAAACTGGAGAAAATTCCATTTTAGCTCTTCCAAGGCACGAATGGAAGCCCAGGGGCGTTGAGAAGTGGTGTGATGCAAAACTGCAAGCTTATGAGCATGTGGAAAGGCAATATGAGCAATCCTGTCCTCCTGGGACGTACAGAGGGAGATGTTTCAACAGTGCCTAAGATTAAGTGAAGCCACTTTGGTGAATTTCCTAATCCTTTCCTGAAACAAGTCCAAGAGAGAGCAATGTCCAGTGGCCAATAAAACTGAGGACCCATCCTGCGGTCTGACCCTTGCAGCAGGTTGTGTGGCTTTTTTAGGGAGCAGTAGAACTGGACAGAGTTGGTCTAGTTAGGCCAGACTGAATGGGGCTTTGAGCAACCTGCTCTAGTGGGAGGTGCCCTGCCCATGACAGGGGGGTTGGAACTTGATGATCTTTAAAGTCCCTTTCAACTCTAACCATTCTGTGGTTCTATGATTCTATGGTCATGAGGTTGGTTTGGAGCAGAGACAAGCTCTGCAGAGACGGACCTGGGAGTCCTGAAAGACAACAAGTTGACCATGAGCTAGCAATGTGCCCTCGTGGCCAAGGAGGCCAATGGTCTCCTGGTATGCATTCAAAAGAGTGTGGCCAGCAGGTTAAGGGAGGTTTTCAACCTCCTCCACTCTGCCCTGGTGAGGCCATATCTGGAGTACTGTGCCCAGTTTTAGGCTCCCCAGTTCAAGGACAGGGAACTATTGGCAAGAGTCCAGAGAAGGCTACAAAGATGATCAAGGGACTGGAGCACCTCTCTGAGGAGGAAGGACTGAGAGACCTGGGTCTGTTTAGGCTGAAGAAAAGAAGATTGAAAGAAGGTCTCATTAATGCTTATAAATATCTAAAGGGCAGGTATCAAGAGGGCCAGACTTTTCAGTGGTGCCTGGAGACAGGATCAGCAGCAATGGGCACAAACTGGAACACAGGAAATTCCATCTTAACATGAGGAAAAACTTTACTGTGAGGATGACAGGCAGCCCAGAGAGTGTGGGGAGTTTCCTTCTCTGGAGATATTCAAAACTCGCCTGGATGTGATCCAGTCCAGCCTGCTCTAGGTGAACATGCTTTGGCAGAGGATTTGGACAAGGTGATCTCCAGAGGTCCCTTCTACCCCCTACAATTCTGTGATTACATGTAACACTGGACTACAAAAAATGCACAGACCTCTTCCCCTGCTTCAGTGCATATGCAGACTCCAGGATTTACCTTGGAAGCTGGATTAAAAGATGCTTTTTATGAAGCTGTTTGCAGTTCAAAGACTACAAGTAACAGCGAATCAGGCACTTGCTTGGAAAGCTCTTCCCATGTTTCATTGCTCTCATTGCTAAACAATTGCGTCGTATTTTAAGGCTGTTTAGCTATTTTCAGTGCTCAGGTCTTGGAACTTGTTAGGTCTTTGTCAGCAAGGTAAGAAGAAAACACACACAAAAAAGTAATTTACTGTCAGATCTCTTTCTTTTCATATGTATATGTTTACCTGAAAATATATGCTGGGAGATGAGCTTCTATAGCTCATAGAACAGATTCTTTTAATCTGTAGTCTGCTGTTTAATGTAAACATATTTATTACATTTTATACACTTATGGTGTCTTATTAGCATTGAAGTGTTGCCAATAAGAACTGAGAGAAAGCCAAACTGAGTGCATGTGGGGAGGGAGTTTTCATTTCAGTTGGTTTGCATTAGACGTTGCATTAATAAATTTTTGTGTTTTTCAGAGTTAAGTTGTCCACTGGCGTCAACCTAATTGTTTTGCCCGTGTCAACAAAAAAGGGTTAGATCTGTTTCGTTGTGGTTACGAGTTTGTTACATCTTTCTGAAGATATTTTGAGGACAGCTCTGTGGGCTCTGTGCCTCCAGTATTTTGCAGAGCATGAGGCAGGAACGTGGGGTGGGAAACTGATCTCTCGCCACGTCCTTGCTCCTTGGCACTGTAGTTAGGTGACATGGGGTTTGAGTTTGACACATAACATAGGGCATGAATATGTTGCTCAGCTAAGGTGAGGTGAGTCCTACCTCAGGTGGTGAAAGATGGTTGGGTGCGTCCTGCTGGAGGGACCTGCCCTCTGCTTGTACAAGTGTTGCTGCAGTGTACCATGGGAGTGGAAAGAGTGTGAAGACGTAGGACTGTGCTTGGTTTCCTCCATGTTCTCTGCATCAGGAGAACAAGAAAGAAAACGGGGAGCTTGGGTCTGCAGAGAGCTGTGGTACCCTCCAGTGCATCCCCCATCTAAATGGCTGGGGACATTAGGACATGCTGTGGGGCTCACCTGCCCCTCCATTTAGATGCACACACTGATTTTTTGCTCTTTGATTTCTGTACCATGCCCTGGAGATACTAACTGAACAATATCCCTCAAAGTGTTTAAATTAGATGGGGCTTTGAGCAACCTGGTCTACTGGGAGGTGTCCCTGGCCATGGCAGGGAGGTTGGAACAAGATGATCTTTAAGGTCCCTTCCAACTCTAATTCTACAATTCTATGATCCTATGAATATCTTTGTAGCCAGCTATCTCTCAGCTTTGCAGCCGTTCCCCACTGGTGACAGTCTGGTTACCACAACATCCCCCTCGAGAGAGAGGCAACCTGAAGCTGCTTCTCTGAGGAAATGCTTTTCAGTTAGTTTGATGATATTTTCATCTTGAAGTTGAGCAAAATGTGCTCACTATACATGTACGAGTGACAGACTGGAGAGGTGTGCAGCTCTGGGGCTGAGGTTTGGGCCTTGCTCAAGCTAGATGGATGCTTTTGCCAGTGAAAAATCAGATTTCAGTTATAAACTTGAGCTCATGGCCATTAACACTGATGAGTAATTCTACTAGAGACTATAAAGAATGAAATTAAACTTCCTTGCTTTAATTTATGACAGGACTAATTACAAAGAATGTTTACATTGGCCTGAGAGTAATCTGATTGTACGTTGTTTCAACAACTCTCTGCTTCCACAATGTGATGGCTAGATCTGGCCATCTTTCACAATTGAAGCCCTCGGTTTTTCGGTTTTACTAAAATTTGCATAGCAAATTCATTTCTGATTTTAGATCATTGCGGCCCATAAAGAATTATGTGTGTGATTATTTGGCGATTTTTCTTCTTCATTTGAAAGTTTTACTGAGAATTTGTCTTCTGGAAGTATAACTTTACACATAGGTCATTAAGACTATTTTTTGCTATCCACTACTTGTTCAGTTTATAAGGTAAAGATTTTGCAAAAAGGAAAAAAAAAACAAGTCCTAACTGTGAGTCAGTTTGATTTTTAATAACTTTTTTTTTTTTCCCAAAAAAGCTTACTTTTATGAGAGAAAAACTGTGGGATTTAATTAAATTTTCCAGAATCTTTCACAGTCCCAGAACACCTTTCATCTAAAGTACACAAATTATTTTTCACATTTTAATGAAGGAAACTCTTTGATGTACAACATTTATGTAGTTTCCCATTTAACTGAAAGGGTGTGAGAGGTGCAGATAAGTTAATAGTTTGATTCTTTTTCTTTGGAGGGGAGGGAATGACAATGCAGAAGTTTATTAAAAACAGTGGGAACTTGAGGTGTGCATTGTCTCTGTGATGAAGCTGTATGGCTGTAGCATACAGTGGCAGATGGGACAGATTTTTCCAACTCCCAGCATGTCTTTCCATGTGAGACCTCCTTTCTTACACTATATGGGATCTTGGAGCTGCTTTTAAAAGGACTGGATTTTATTGTTCTTAAGATGGTCTTTAAGGATAAATTGGTTGGTGCTGCAGTATGTCTGTTGGCTTTATAAGTTGGGTTTTATTACCTTGCCTTAATTACCATTAAACGATAACTTCTAGGTGAAGTCCAAGCCATTGTCAGTGCTTAATGCAGCTTCTTCTGTGATGATGACCTTCTCTTTTGTTGTTGAGACCATTGGGTACTGCAAAAACCAGTAGCGTGACCTGATCCAAGGACAGCCAGGGCTGCCCACAGGGGCTCTCACGGCTACCAGCAGCTGGAGGAGGATGGGTGCCAAACCTCAGCAGGACTTTGGGGCTGGTTTTTCTGGGAGGCACTGGGTGCTCTGAGCTGCTGTGGGTCCTTCCAGGGATAGGGCAGCCTCCTTCACTTCAACCTCTCCCAGCACTGCTCTTCAGAGACACCTAGCTCATCCTTCTTCTTAAGGAAATCCTGAATACAGCAGATTCAGACCACATGAGCTACCTCCATTAGAAGCCTCACAAACTCTTAAAATGTGATGTTTCCTCCCACAGTACCAGGGATGGGGAAGTGCATTCTGTGCCTTCAGTTCCTACATGCAGAGTAAATTAATGGTGTGTCTTCATCTCTGCGACGGGCAGTTACACCAGCCATTTGCTAATGAGATAAAGTGCTTTTTGCGAGCGTGTGGCTCCATTGCATCCTAGTGTGGCTTTACCTTTAATGAGATAGCTTCCTTTTAGGAGCATGTAGTTCAGTGTGGGCAGCAAGCTGCTTCTGAGCTGCAGAGCGTCCTTCTGGAGAAAGCAAAATAATCAAAAAGAAAGACTGTGCGTACGGTGACATTTGGAGAGGAGATGGGGACTGTTTATGAGACAGGAATAAGACTGGCATTTAGCTGTGTTGGCTACAGGGTAAATGGCAAAATCTGTTTAATAAATGTGACCTAATGAATTTAGGGCTTCTGACTCTGGAGTTTGGCCCCCCATGAATTTATTGTCAAAACCCATTGCTGCTTCCCTCTCAAGATGGAAGGTAATATCAAAATTATATCTGAATTATCTGAACTATAAAAATTGAATTTATTGATGCTGGAAGATGAAAAAAAGCATTCTGCTATAGCCATTGCTTCAGTGCAAAGTACTGTACTCCTTATTGTTAGGAGCACAGAAGCTTTCATGTTGTCTTTGTATAAACATATCCATGTTTGAATTCTTTTGTAAATGTTTCACCTCTTTCATGGGGATTTCCTTTAATTGCTTAATCTTTCATAATGAAAATTAATCTGTCATTGACAAAGATAAAATCCAGCTAATTATCAGAAAATCCATTTCTCTTTCTCTGTACCCACAAATTAAAACTCCTCTGATTCCAGTTGGGAGCTCTGTCTAGACATTGAACATGGTCAGAAATAACTGTGTGGTCACAGGGAGGGCAGACGGGCTGCTTTACACTGTCAATCATAATCCAGTCCACTTTAGGAAGAGGGTTTGGACTCCCTGTAAAGTCCCTGGAGGGGATGGAATGTCTGGCAAAGGAGCTGTGATCGTCCCTGGGTCACCTAGGTCCACTAGATACTGTCTTCCCCAGAATGGTTTCTGACAAGGATGGTCTACACATAAAAAGCAGGTTTTGCTGGCTATTTTGAATTCTTTGTGAAGAATCCTCTATTCGTACTAAAATAAGGCTGTGATTCTCAGCTTCCTTTAACTTCTGACTGACATAAAAGCAGCCCATTCCTGGTCCTGACTGCTGCTCCGTGCCATCTCCCTGCAGTGCCTCTGGATTTTCACATAGCCACTTGGTGAGCCAGCTCAAGAGGGCAATCAGAGGAGAACTCATCTGTTCTGGAGAAGTGAGAGGATCAGGTCCCCGGTAGGATTGATGGGCTCTGGGAACACTAGCCATTTTGGTGAGAGTAGAGAAGGGAGATCAGGTTTAAAGTTAAGGGTTGGGTTGCTCTTTTGATGCTTGTGTGATTTTATACTGGATTAACATGACTGTGACCCCACAGGTTTGAGAGCACCCAGACATGTGTAGCTCATGTAATTAAAATTCACACTGAGCCATATATAGACATTTCCAACTTGTCCATCTAGGAAGTTTGTAAGCCCTGTTTTGTAGAGGCTGTTTGGTAGGGACTCATCCCGATAAAAGTTATTTTAGCAGGATGGGAGGAATGGCTTGGAAATAACAGGGGACGAGAGCTGCTGCTTTGTCCTGGCTGTGGCGTGGAAGAGGCAGCTGCGATGGAGTGAGCAGGATGTGTGCTAACAGGGGGATTCGGTGTGTTAGCTGATTAGGATGCTTATTTGCTACGTGGTGTTTATGGGGTGGGCCTCTGAGCCTGGAGCTGAAATCACAAGTCAGAGCAGCTATCAAATGGATAAAGCTGCTTTCTACATGGTACAGAGAGATAAAACCCCTCTGGCAGTACGACTAACCTTTTCATGCCTCGCTTTACCTGTCTGTACTTTAAGTTGAATGATTATCACATTGTCAAAGGCATTTTTGTGACAGTTGTGAGTCTCGCATGATTAATGGCTTTAAAATGATATGCGTGATTGTGATGGAAATGCGTATCAAAATGCATTGCAGCAGTTGTGTGTAATGCAGTCACTTGGTATTTGGAGTTGGAGGGTGTTAAAGGAGAAGTCCCTTCGGGAGCCACTTCTTTCCCAGCCTAATCTCCAAGGGGAACTATAGCATCACAGTGACCTATTTAAGCTAGTACATTTATTCCAAATAATTAACTATAGAAATGTTACATTGACTGTACTGCACATACCCAGCAGCTCAGGTTGCCCTATTGTTCCTTTTGGCCTTCCAGGGCTAAACGATGCTCTGAGACCTGGCATACTGCAGTGCTGGGTGGAAACAAAATAGAAAATGAAATTCAGAGTTAAATCAGATGAATCCTTACTGTTGCTCCCTGCCTGTCACAACCACCATGTCTCTGTTTGGCCTGGCTAAGGGACTGTCTGTAGCTCCGTGATGCAGCTAGTCCTACAATGCACCATTTTAAGGGAGTAGAAAATACAGCTTCAATATTTTTTGAGCCATTCTTACCACTTGTGGAGCTGAGGACCAGAGGTGTATGTTCTCCTTGGTAAAGCACTCCTTGTAAGAAATAATGGGAGACCATTTTGGTGGACTCGGAAGTTTTTGGAGGAGTTGTGCTCCTACCTCTTGGGTGCTGGGGGAAAAAGGCACTTGGGTGTTCCTGAACTAGATAATATTTTCTGGAGTACCATAAATAATTTATCAAGAGTACAGGGTGAGATGGGGCTCTGCTGCTAACCAGAACCAGAGGTGAGGACAAGGTGCACTGGGAGCTCAGTTGATGCTTCTCTCTTCATTTACCTTAATAAATAGTTCCAACACGTACTGGCTAACGTACATGCTTAGAGTAAGTGCCATGTGAGTAAGGAGCCCTGCCGTGGTGTCCAATTTATATCCCGTATGAGGTTCACCAGAGAGGTGACAGGAATTAATATGAGCAACTAATTCCCATTTTTGGGCTTGGGGCCAGGTGGTTGGAGACGGCACGCAGAAGCCGGGGAAGCAGATTAACGCTGCCTGCCACACATGCTATTTTGGCTCACAAATGTTCTGAAGGAACACGTCTAGCGAGGCTCCACTGCTTTGCCAAAACGTTTGCTGTGTTATGTGGCGAAAAAGACGGTAGTGGATCTCTTAGAGAACGATGCTTCACCATCTTGTATTGCTCTCATTTTTCCACTCTGTGTCAATAACTGTATTGACTTCTATGTTGCAATCAGAGCTGCAGACCTCTCCGTTCTTTCATGTGATGCTTGACATTCTCTGGTTTTGTTGGATTAATTTTTTTATTTTATTTTGTTGTGGTTTTTTACTTCAATGTGTGTGGAAGTGTCTCCGTTCCCAGTACAATATAAATTTCAGGCTACTCCCCATGTAAACTGTCTCCAAGTTGAAGCACCAGAACCATTTTTTTTTTTTTTTGTTATTTTCAGTTTTTCACTAATCTGGAGCTAAAGCACAGAGCTGGAAATCTTACTAAAAATGTCAGGAGTCTATTCCTTATTGTGATTGGGAATAATTTAATGTGCCAGTGTCACAGCCTGGCCTGGCTATAGGGTTAGGGCTCATTAGTGTGGAAAAGGAGTTTGTATTCAATGACATTACCTAAGGACAAGGCAAATGCAAAGATTAGTGATGCTACAGCCTTGGTTGAGTTGCTCGATGTCACTGAAGTTAATTTATTTATTGAATTATGTGTTCTAAAGATGTGGAAACCTTGGGATGGAAGATACTCAAAGAATTTAAAGAATTATTAAATTACTCAGGAATAAAATGTCTTTCCCTTTCCCTAATCATTCATATATTGTCCTTTTTTTTTTTTTATGAAAACGTCTTTGTGTTTCTAATCAGCCAGTAAGGAAGTAAGTCTCTAGGTAGTGATATTGCTAATGGTGATAAGCAAAGGCAACACGGGGAGGGAACGTGAGCTGAAGGTAATGTTCCCTGCTCCTTGTCACCAGCCTTCGTTTTGACTTTTTCATTTGTGGTGGCAATGAGTGATGTTAAAGAGTGTCTCCTGGGCAACATACTGCCTGTGTGTGATTTATGGACCGCTGTTTTAGAGAAGCTGCAATATTCTGCTTCATTCTGAAGAGAGCTTTAAAAACGTACCAAAGTTGGGGAAATATTATCTGTCTTTTAAAAACAAGATTCATGAGCAGATGTATACATCTATTCTGTCACCCTACAGATGGGCAGAAAACGTTTAGTTGTCACGGCAGCAAAATGTACAGTATCATAGATGAAAAAGAAATATATATTAAAAAAAGAAGTACTGTCTTGCCAGTTGTTACACTGTGGCAGCAGCTGCTGAATTTGAGTTTTATTGTCCTGAAACTTCAACACAGAATCTTCCAGACCATGTTTCTCACCAGCGACAATATCTGTGTCCTGTTACCTTCCTGCAATTTTCTTTCAGAGATCTTCACCCTGGGAGGCATCGGCATTTGCATCTCTAATTATTTATTTAAACATAGTTTCTCTCTTGAATGGGAACTGGGCAGTAAGCAGTAGATGGATATCTAAGGAAGAAACTCCTAGATGAATGAATGTTTCTGTTTTGTTGTTAATTAAGATTTTCATATTGCTGAGCATGAAGCCTTGATGTTAGGGCAGAGTATGAACTATTTAGGTTGTAATCAAAACTCCTCTATGCCTAGACATAAAATAAACAGACTTATCTACATGTTTAGACCAAAGTAAAACATATATGGTATACTTTCTGGTATATTGCATATTTTTGCTAGATAATATTGACAATATTTTTTAAATTTCACATTGATTTTTATTTTCCCAAGTGTAAGCATTTGGAAACAATACTATAAAACTTCTTTGTGGCTGTTAATTTCCCTTTCTTCTCTCTTAGGCATGATGTGGCAGAGCGGCTGTAGATTATTACACTGCATGGCCATGTTTTAACTCTCCCTTTAATTGCTTAATTAAATTTAAAAAGAAATAGTGTAGCATATTTGTATTATTCATTGGGATATTCTGGTCTGAACAAACAGTCTGTGAAAATGCAATGAGATGATTCAGAGGACTGTGTTGTGGTGATGGTTGGGAAAGCGCCGGTTCCTTGTCCACCAGCATGGGGTCAGGTCAGGCTGAGCCACCGGGGGCTCAGGCCAGGGCAATTATACACCTTGAAGGTGGCCTTGGTCCCTCCAAAACATCTGAAACGGGCGTACAAACCTGCCGGTGCAGGGTGCTGCTATTTCACCTGGGGCACAAGTACAAAGTGTGTGCTGTTATCAGCAGGAATTATGATAAAAAAATATGAAATATGAAAAAAAAAAAAAAGAGAAGTGAGAGATTTATCTTCCACCTGACTTTACTTCTGGTTGCTGGTACCAGTTATCTGCTCTGTGAATTTTGTGCAATATTGCAAATGTTTAGGGTGTATCCTCTTGGTTACTGCAAATGAGGTGTAGCCATTTCCATTTAAATGACCATTTTTTTTTTAATCTTAGCTGCTTGAAGCAGTGTTTCATTTTTGGAATAAATAAACAGAGTGCCAGGCTCTCTGAAGGTCAAAACTGTTTACAGAGCTCTTCCCTGCTTGGCTTTTGTTTTCTCACAAAAAAAGAAAAAATTAAACTGGGATTTCTGGGATTTTAGGATTAGTTAAAGTATTTACCCAGCCTTTAAAGGGTAATTTTCATGGGATAGAGAGATCTTGTTTACAATGTGTATAAAACGATTAAAAGGAATTAATTTAATTGTGTAAAACTATTAAGTAATCTCCTGCCTTCTGCTGTGAACCTATCATACCTTCAGCTGTGTTACACTTTCTTTTTCTACTCCTTCTTAATCTTCAATTAACTAGAAAGCTTTCTCCCATTTTTTAATTCTATCTCTTACTCCCTTCTGAAGCCTTCTCTAGCAAATTCATAGATGTTATGGTATGTCCTCTCCACCTGCCATGTGTTTTCTAATTGTCCCTGCCACCAGCATGGGACCTTGATTCAGCTAAATGATTTTAACCCAATGAAGCCAGTGGGATTTAAATGTCTGTCTGAGTGGTTTGGAATAGGATTAGCTTTACTGAACTCAGTCCTTTGTGAAAGCAATATTTAGGTCTCTGTAGCGACATGTAGATGGAGAGCTGAACCAGAGGGAAGATGCCACTGAGAAGACAGATGTGCTCACAGTCGATTTGCAACCACTGAATATTGAGGAGCCTTATGGTTTAGGTTTCTAAATTCCTCTGGAAAATCAAATGCCTATTGCCAGAATTCAAATCCAGTAAACCAGTCACAGGACTGTCCTGTCCTACTGGGTCCGTCTTCTCTTCAGCAGCACAATCTAGCTCCTACCTTAGGAAGAGAAGTGACTGAGCACAGGGGAAAGAAGTTAATGGCCACCCTTGCCTTGATGCAAATGCCAGTGTTTTAGTTTACATCACCTAACAAGAAAACAATCTCACTGAGAATGAGTTCTCTGTCCCATGTCATCTCCTCCTTCCACAGCTGCTGTTTGTTTCTTCTCTTTCCTTTGCATGATCCTTAAGTCTTCACTCCTTGTATACAAGGGGCCAGCACTGTGATATCTTCTGCTTTTACTCACAAGACTAGTAGAGTATATTGCATTATATTATATTGCTGCCAGACCATTACATTGTCTGTTGCAATGATCTCTTTCTGTCTCCTCCTAATGACTGCAGGCTTTTCTTGCCAGGGGTGGCAGATGGAGTGGCAGCTCCTCCTGAAAGGGCCTTGCCCTGCACAGACCCAGAGTCTCCTCTTTCTTTTATTAACTTCAACCTTATTGTGCTGCTGCTGTTCTTCAGAGTAGCCCATATAATGAAAGAGCACAATTGCCACTGAAAGTCAGATCTCCTAATTATTTTTTTTTTTTTGTAGATCTGAAAATCCAACCTTGTTTGCAAGACCAAGAGCCACAAGAACACTAATGTTCTCATGCTTTGCTACACGCCTAATTTTGTGTCTTTCTGGGTCAGAATTTGTGTTTGAACTGGCTAGGGCTAAGTACCTGACTGAGCTTAGTCCTAGGTTTGCCCAGCTGGCACATGCTCTGACTATTCCAGTGGCTCGTTTCTTGTGGGTGTCTGCTGTGGCTCTTGCTCCGTCTGAAGCTCAGCAGGCTTCAGAAGTATGCCAGCTAGAAAACTGTAACTGTTATTTTTCTCCCTGGGTGCATATTAATCGTGTGATCATTGGGTCTGATCTTATGGGTGCGTGCTAGAGCTCGCAGCCTTCTTAAAAATGTGCATGCGGCGTGGAAAGATTCATGGATATGAGCCCTCGCTAGTTCACAACCGGTAAATGAGCTAATGATGATACATCTTCCCCTCCCTGCTGCACTCAGAATTTTTATTACAAGGCCAGTGTCATTTGTTTTCATCTCTTGCAAATCCTCCCTACAGCCTTCCCCTGCCTAATCATTTCTGATGAAAAACACCTACTGCAGTGACCTCCATTTGACTACGAAATTGAAGCACTAATCAGCAGGGCTGGTATCCGTGAGGTTTTGTGAGTGTTGCATAGTGCAGACCCCTTTCCAGCTACGTTAGCCCCAGAAAGGCAACTCTTACATTTTTAAGCCTTACAGAGCCAGATATTTCCTTATATGTGAACTTTTGTCTCAACATCGACATCCCTTCTTACAAGTAAATTTAAGGAGGAAATTTGAGTATAACTGTTTGCAAAAAGTGCAAAGTTCATCATTAGTTTAACCCACTACCCTCCAGGCTAATAAAAATAGTGTAAGGTTAAAACATGTTAAAATGAAGCTCTTCCCAGGCTCAGAAGCAGCCTGCGTGGTATTTTCCTCGTGAAAACTTTAATTACAGATCTTGGTGTCCTCCAGTTCTGCCTGTATAGTGAGCCCTGCCATGAGTGTCTGCTTTATGAATGGCACTTCCACATGTCAATGGCACACAAAGCAGTCATAAATTCCTATTTTAATGTCAAATGCTTGGATATACGTAGCTCCTGTTTCAAGCAGGAGCCAGGATGATTTTGCCTCATGTGGCATGGAGGCATGCCTCAGTGGAGAGAGATTTTCTGAATTTTGGAAGGTGCCTTGGACAGGTCATGCTCTTATCTGAAGAAATGGATTTCAGCTGAATTTTGAAAAGGACAAATGCATGTCTGCATTATGTATTTATTACTTAGTGTCAAGAAGTGAATTATGGGTTTGGCAGATCTCTGTTATAGATGTCCATACGAGATTCTGGCAGCCTAAGCTGAATGAAAGAGCAGATTTGTGGACTAACATGTCTGTAAAGGAATTATGTTTTGACTTTGTGCAAGATTTGTTAAAATATATTTTTATTCTGTTTTGGTAGTGGTACATGACTAATCCACTGGATAAGTGCATGCGTGGGTGTACAGAAGCCTGCAGAATGGCGTGATTTTTAATAGAAATAATTCAGTTCCCGATTTTTTTGAGTACTTGATGAAGTTGTAAAAATCAGTGATCGGAATTGCCTCCATCTCGCAGGTCATTTTGTTGTTTTCCAGACCTATTGCATGATAACTTTGGGCCCTATTTTAAATTTTTCCAAATGCAGGGGCTTCTTTGATTCACACCACAAGATTTTTATTAGCGCAGGGATGTGTGACTGTGTTTGGGCAGGAGGTAGAAATCCACACTACTTTTTCTTACAAATACTTCTGGATTCTCAGTCAGAGTGCAGAGTGCTCCTGCCCTGCCCATCACAGGAAGCCTTCACCTTCTCCATGATGGGAGGCCTTCTCCTTCCCCTTCTCAGCATCCACCTTGGGGTGACTTTGTGCCCAGATACCAGCCCCTTTTTCCTAGAGTGCACACTGGACCGATTAAGGGGAATTTCCTTTTTGTCACCCAGCCCTCCCTTCATCAGCTTCATCATTGCTCTAGTGACGTCCAAGTGTCTGCCGTGGTGACAAATAATCCCTTTCACGCGCCACTAATTCAGGGAGCTGAAGCTGAATCCTGACGTGTCCCTGGGCTCAGCCTGAGACCATGTTTCTAGCTGCAGTTCATGCATTTTTTTAAATAATTATATTTTTAGCACACTAAAGGCGCTCCCCCTTCTTCCCTCCTTGTCTTCATACGTAATTAGTCATTCCCTAAGTAAATACCATGGTGCCTCCCAAATTACTTGCACCACGAGGGAATGCAGTTCTCTGTCTCTCAAATACAATCTATTTCGTGCTGCATGGGAATGATGGATTTGTCTCACGGATAAATTTACTGGGAACATTTTTCATAACTGTTTAGCTTGGGGCATGTTTATGTTTTGAATCAAATCTCACATTTTTGGAGGTTTCTCTTTTTTATTGGAGGCTACCACTGTCTCATTCCCTGAGGAGGGGCAGGGTGAAGTTTCTTAGTGTTTCTCCTAATGGTCTCATTGGTCCTTTGAGGCTACTGTTCTCCCTGTTTGAGGTACCTATTTCTTATATTCTAGAAACGTGGTATAAAGCTTCATGGTACCTTCTGATTGACTGTCAGTTCCTAAACTTGAAAAATGGCATATTTCAGCCTTTAATGTCCTTCATATGTCTCATAGTTTGTGCATATGTATTTAACTATCAACGTTGTTCTCTGGATGTAGCTGGAAGGCAGTGCTCACCATGAGATAAAGGTAATCAGATGATGAAACTGTAGTCACGCTCTGAACTCCTGATTTAATGAAAAAAATCACCCGAACAATAAAGTGTGTAATTATGCTGATTTTCATGACATTTGGGTCACAAATGGATTCTTCCTTGTGTACAGATGACATCAAATTAATACCCTTTCTGTTAAGTCACAGGTTTGGCAATGCTTTTGTATTAAGTGGGCATTAATTCTTGCTGAATTGTGAAGTGTGTCTGTCTTTATTACTTCTTCCACCCAAATAGCTGGAGAAATTCTTCTTTGTCCTAATGCTAGATGAGGGTTGTACCATGGAAAGTTGCTTCTACTGAGAACACATCTTCTTGGGGAATAATCCTCTCAAGCTTAAAAAAATATATATTTTCAACTCACTTAATTTTCCATTTACACGGAAATATAGTTTTATATGGAATATTTATAATGTTAATGTCTGTATTATTGTAAGAAGACAGCTGTGAAGACTGTAGTTCTTTACTTATACCTCAAAATTTTGGCAGAGCAGCAGAGATGCTGAGTTCCTGAGCTAATCAGAGCACTTCATCGTTAACGTCCAGAATGAATAGGGCAATGCTGCACAATTTCCAGAATAACACAAATCTGTCTTCTCTGCTGAAAAGGTGTGGTGGTGGCTGAAACTGGAGCAAGTACATGGACAAATACTGTCCAGGCCATTTCTTGGCAAATTACAGATAAATGAATCTTTTTACCATATGGTAAGAGGTAAGAATTGCATGACTAAATCAAAACCAAAGTCCATCTGAAATTGGACAGAGAGCAATAAGCCAGTTTTCTGATGTCTTCTTGCTCTTAGTTGAACATTTTCCCCCTTAAAATATCTTAAGCACTTTTTAAGACATTACTATTTCTATAGTATGCCCTGTGTATAAAGTATGTAGAAGGATAGTTTGTATATATAATTTTTACATACATATCAATAAATATATGCAAATCGCATAGTAATAATTTTCCTCATGTTCTTTATAAACCTTACTAGGAGATACCGCTTTTTTTAAACTTCAGTTTTATGTTTTGAACTTAACTCCTTCCTCCACTATGTTATTACTCTTTGATATTTCATTAATTCTGACTAAATTTTGCTGGCTGAATAATAACCGTGGTTCTTATTTCTGCAGAAATGCTAATAAAGGATGGCATGCCATATTTGGGATTTTTATTGAATTTAATTAATAACAAAGTGAGTTAATCAGGTAACATTCACCTTGAACTTTATACTTTAAAGGGAGATAATTTCTCATCTCTTGCATTTTTCTATTAAGTGGAAAAATTCAAGGTGAATTCTGGCAGCTACATTTGAATATCTTTGTAGAGTCTAGTTAAATATTCTGTTTATAAGCGCTGCTGCTTAGTGATCTAATGAGCACAATACCAGTCTCTTGCCACATTCTATCTCTCTGATTCTTTGCAGTCAGGAAACACATCTTGGATTCATTCAGCATGTAAAGCTGTTGTCATTTGGTGTTATTTAATATGATAGTAATTTTTTTTAAAAGACTTAGGTCCTGCCAGATTGTCATTTTTAAGTTTGAGTCCTTGTATTTTATACTCTGGAAAAAATGCTTCATTTCAGGGAATTCAGTAGAAAATTAGATCAGTACTGTAAAATAATGACAGTATTTCACAGCTGTGTGATGGTTTATATTGCAGGGTAGTGCATATGTAAAAATACTTTTTTCCTTAATGAAGTAACTGAATGTGGATTTTTTGGACTGTTGCCAGTTTCAGACTATTTTTCATATGAACTATTAGGACAAAAGAAACTCCTTAAAATAGGTATTCAGAACATGATGTTATGGATATAATTCATAAAGCTGCAGGAATGATTTCAAGAAGAAAAAGTAAGGCTGTATAAAATTACATTATAAATCTCAAGGGGAGGAGGAGGAGGAAGATGTCAGAAGCATAAAGAAGTTACCCTAGTATTCAGGGAAAGAAATGTTAATCCAACACTGAGTGTCTTTGAAAACTTCACCCTTTAGTACTCACATACTCATGTCTGTGCTTGGAATATTGCACACTGGAAGGGCATTAAAAGAGTGTGATCAAGGTTTCAAAGTGAGAAAACTCAGGGAAATGCCTGTGTGAATCCGGTCTGTCCACTCTCTGCATTATCAGTCAGTCTATAATTATACAATCATTATTATTATTAGTCGTAGTGTTTTTGCATGATCTTGGCTACTCAAAGCACAGTTTCTTGGGCGCTGTTCATTGCTTTGCTTTTCCTTTGTCATTCATTTATTGTGTCCCAATTTACTATTTTCAAACATTCTTGAGGATCTTCTCTGACAGGATAAATTCCGTGATAGGTAACTGGGGTTCCTTTGATGCTCTTCTCTCCTTACTGTGTCTTGTTTTCTTATCATCACAACCCTAACTGGCTATGGAAATTAGATTTAGGAGACTTAGGCTGAGACTTGCAAGTGTAGACGTGTGGGCTCAATGTCAAGGGTTTCTGAGAAGGAACCTACATTTGCTCAGCTGAAGGGCCAGCAGGGGCACTTCCTGTGCCCCAGGTCTACCCTGGTCTCCTGCTAGAGCTGCAGAGGAGTACTGGTCCATGCATAATTTATGTCATATCTGTCAGTCTCTTGAGGATGTCTCAGATACGCTGAGGAACTTTAAATGGGTTTAGATGCCAGTGTGGAGGGAACTGATATTTGGACCGTTAATTGAGCATGAGGGGAGTGTGGGTGTTTGGCTTATATGGAGACACCTACATTTAGGAATCTGAGTCTGGACTTGGACTCCATCCTTGATGTTAATGTTATTAACACATTGGAGATGGGGAACAGAGACACAAAGAAATGAAGGCAGAAAATACACAGAGATTTTAAGGGCTGATTTTTTCAATAAACACAGCAATCTGTATTTCAAAGCACCTCTGCCACCCTTCACCTTTTCTTTTTTTTTTTTAACATCTAAAAATGTTTTTCACTGAAGGTTGAAATATAGCAAAAGGTTGAGTTGAAGGCAGGTATGTGATGTAGAAGGCTTATTCAAAAAATGGTTAGTGATAAGGCAAACTTTCACACAAATGAAGAGAGGTATTTCTGAAATGAATTTCTAGGAATTTTAGTGTCAGTGCTACAGCCCAACTATTTTAGCCAAGATAATAAAACACATTTATAAAATTACACACACTTAGTTTATGATATGAGAGAACGGCAAGTGTGAGGACTTACAATTTTACAAATTGGCTGTTTCCCTAAGTTATGTATAGAAATAAACTACATTTAATGATTGCTGTGAAGTGTAATTGCAAAAGGAAAGTAGACATGGTTGAAAAGATAATGTTGAACTAAAAAGCTGACTTGTGATGCCTGTAATGAGAGTTTTCATTTTTAATCAGCATAAGTTAATCAGCAGCTGGATTATTTTTTTATTAGAAGTTGCTCTGAATTGTCATACTTACTAGAAAAATTCTTCATAGTGATGTAAGTGTCAGAATACTGTTGTTACACTTCATTCAGAAGCTTTGCATAAGCTTCTGATACCTGATATTAACATCTCTGTGTTGGGTTCAAGGTCAGTGTCAGCCCCATAGGGTGGGATAGACCAAAGCTCTGCCCAGCTGTGGGAACAAGAGCGCTCCCAGAAGAGGTTTATTTGCAGCCTGGTCTGGATTATGTATTTGATACACTTGCTGGCATTGTGTTTTCCCAGTCAGGTGGTGTAGCACGTGTTTAACCTGACATCAACTGTCTAGAAATTGTGTATTCTTTCTAGTCTGGTCAATTGAGCTCCTCCTGCAACGGGCCCTTCTGAAATGCTGCGGGTGGTTTGCCCTCTGGAAATGGCTCTCTCTCCACTGGCTGCACAGCGAGTCTGTCAGACCACATTGGACTAGACACCAAACTTGCAGACATATAAGGCTAGTTGGACAGAAAATCTACCCTTAAGTGAAATACAAACTGACTTCCCCAGGACTGCAGAAAATGACACCGATTTTGTTGTTTAATATTTGCCTCTTTCATTAGGAAACCTCTTGATTTTTGCTTTTAGGCTCTGTAGTCTGCAATCTTAATGAATCTTTGTTTATTTTGCTGTGGCCAGGTCACATCAACCAGGTAAAATGCAGTATGTCCACGGAGGGGAGCCCAGCTGGGCCATGGGGTGGACATAGGATTTAGGGATGGTGCACATCTGTCACACAACCCTGAGTTATCGAGTCATGGGTCAATTGTTTCTCCCACCAGCTCCATGATTAGGTCCAGTGAACTTTCCTGTTTTGCTCCTGGTTTTGTTGCCATGTAGTTTGAATGGACCTCAGCTCTTCTTCTCTGTGTTTTCTCCTTGACATAATTTTAAGTGCATTATGGGCTCTTTGATTGTTGTTAGTCTTGGCAAAACAATTTTACATTTCTGAGTTTATAGACAAAATGATAATTTCAGTTCAGAGGAGTTTGATAATAACATACAGTTAATTTTACTTTTTTTCAATAGGAACTTAATTATTTTTGCTGAAAAAAAATTTGTTTTATGGTTTTGTCTCCTTGGAATGGAGAAGGTGAATCTTCTCTCTGTCCTCCTCTTTCACCCAGAATCATGAGTGAATTTTTTGAGCTGGAAAGAGGAGCTTTTATTCCAGCAGATTTCAAGATAAGGCCTTGCATTTTTTTCCATAGTAGATTTCAGGTTAAGACCCTAATTTAAACGCATTTGAAGTCGAGGTATGTTATTTCCTTTTAATTTGAAAGGAAGATGGATTTAAAAGCAAAGCTTGTAGAACGGCTTGGACATGTTCTGTAAATTGTTTGTATAAATTATATGAGAATAAATAGCAGAGAGATTTAACTCTTCCCTTCTAATTTTCCTTGGATTTGAACTTGTTTATTCAGAAGTTAGAGAGTATCATTTGTGGAATTTACATTATACTGAAAATCAACTGCTCTCCATTTTCATTATTTTTCATGCTGGGACGTTCCTGGGCTCCTGTATTTCTGTAATGTTGGACAGTCAGGGTAGATGGAGAATCAGAGAATCATTTATCCTGGAGTTTTCCCTGTGTTCAGTCTTTACATCTTTTACAGCTTGCCTTCTTTTCTCCATCTGGTATTTATAGCAGTTTTAGCAATTTCAAATTTCTTTTCCTCTTGTGTTCCCTCAAAAAATAAAATTAAATAAAGAAGTACCCAAATGTCTCAGGTCTCTGCTTCGGAAGTTCAAGAGAGGTGCCTGGATTTATGGAAGATGTTTCCTATTCACATGCCCCATACTGGTCTTGTGTTGCAGGATTAATTCTGGCAGCATTTTCCAAAAAGAAATTTGAAGAAACGTGTAAGGGCTTATGGTGTTGTTTGTGGAAACAGACAACAGACTTTTTTCATTTATAGCCCTGAGCTGATAACGTTGCCATCTGATATAAGCTTGATAACTTGCGGGAAGTGATTTGAAGGTATCCTGTATTTTAAAAGCGATTTTTTTTAAGGCAATGAAGATTTATCATTATTGATGTTAACAATTTCGGAAGGGATATTGGATCTTGTGCTTCAGAGTTTCATCCAACGTTTTCTGAATTATCTTCTGTTGTAGCCTTATGTTACTTTAATAATAACCTAAATGAGATTGAATTCTGGATGGCTTGTAACCCCATTTGTCACTGCCATAACTCTGCCTCTGGTTCCTAGGCTCTGGGTTAGACCAACGTGTGGCTTCTGCTATGCAGGTGCAGTCTTTCAAAAGAGATTATTCTATATATTTTTGTAGGGACGTTGGTATATAATCCTTTTAGAAGTCCAGTAAACTGGAGATATTTTGGGTCTAATCCTGCTCAGATGACAACATGGTGATTTTTGCATTTTAATTTTGTATTTTATGTCTGATTGCTTTCTGGTTTTAGTTTTATGGTTGAAGATTTAAGTATATAATATTGCATGGCCACTGAAAAATGACGATTCTTGCTACAGAAATTAAAATCCAGAGGCTATGCCCTATATTTCATTTATCAGGATGTGCTGTCTGTGTTGGTAAGTGTTGATGCCAAGGTTTTGGTGAGCTCCTCTTATTCCAAGCACAGCGGTTTGCACGGCGCTGCCTGTGTGTGACAGAAGTGCAGATGTGACTGCTAAAGTTTCACCTTCCCTAGTGAATTATCAGCCATGTGAACAGAGAAACGACAGGAGCAATTTCACTAAAAATGAATAAAATCCAGTGGTTTTGGTTTAGATTACCCAATAAATTTCATTCTGTTTCTAAGAGAAACTAGCACTGTCCATTAAGGTAAACAATTTCACAGTCCATTTGGCATCATACAATGAAAGGCTGAGCTCAGAGATTGCTCAGGTACATCCTATTAGACAAGGGAGGGAGCTCTGTTAGTTTTTATTGTTATTTGATCCCTCTGCTGAAGTTTCTAGAAGTAGAAAGCCAAGCGAGTAACAAGAATATTGATTACCCACATTTAATTTTGCCCCAAAGTGTGGTTGCTAGTAACCACAGATGTGTCTTCTTGGTAGAAATGGTTTCACCCAGGGATATCTTTGATATTTTAAAGGTTCTTCCTTGAATTGATTGAAAAAGCACAAAGTGAAAACCTTCGTACACTAAGAATCCAGAAAATTTGGGACAAGATTTTGTCAACAGTTCAGGTTTTATTTTTTTATATTTCAGTTAGCATTACTTTTTAAGCTTAACTTTCGTAGTGAACTGAGAAACGGAATTTTAATTTTGCATTCTGAAACTCTCAAACTCAAAAATTCTAATTATCTTAAATTTTGTTTAACTTCCAATTCTGAATGTGTTGAAGTAGTTCCACTTTTATTAGAAAGAAAAAAAAAAAAGAAGGAAGCGAGAAAAGAAAGAATGAAAAAGGTGTGTCCAGCCGCAAAATGTTTTTGGGGTAAAATTCCAAACTCTTTCCAGTTTCTTCCCTGAGTACAGCTTCCTATGAGTAAATGTCATATAGTTGCTGGAGAGCAAATAACTGCCATACCGTGAGGAGGGGCTTTGACAGTTTCACACTGTCATTTCTTCGGTTAGCAGGAACAGTATTCATAGCATTTTCATGTTGTAAGTCAAAAAGGTGACTGTTCTGGAGGCACACATAGGGGGTCTCTGTCTTCAGAGACATTATAATGGGAACTGAAATTGTTACCTTACAATAGAATTCCTAATCTTTAAACAGCTAAAATAAGACGATTTCCATCCCTGCTGTTCAGGTTCAAATGTGAAACCCCTGCTCTTGTTATATGCCTTTTAATCACAGCAATAGTCAAAGACAAAACTGAAGGATTGTATTTGTGATTCTTAATAGGGACAAATGAGTATTTTTTGTTTGTTTGTTTCTCTTTCAAGTTGTGTGTGAAACACTTATTCTGAGTGCTGTATTAGTCATAGCCAAAAATAAACTGTCTTATCCAGCTCCCTTCTTCTCCTCTTGTGTCTTCTGGGGAGCTCTTTTTTGCTGCTTATCTCAGGAGACTCCTGGGTTTTGTGTTTCTGCATGATAAAACCATGCTAGAGTTCTGCTTCCTGGTGGTGTACTGCAGTTCAGTCTCTAGCAAGTATCTATCCTTCCTAGGGGTGAAAAAGTGAATTCCCCTACTTTTCATCCCAAACCTCCAACGCCTGCTGGTTTATACTTGTCTCAAAAGAGGCCAGGGGACGCATCACACTATCTGCTTGTTGGTTGCATCCCTATGAAGCACCAGGCTGAACCCTGCCAATGGTCACAGCAAGGACCAGCTGGGCTGCGCCTGGGTACCCACCTCTGGATCCCTCTGCAAGAAACCGGGGAGCCCCGGGGTGCTGCTCCTGCAGCCCTTCTCCTGGCAGCCAAGAGAGATTGACTCACCTGACCTTCTAGCTACAGGAAAGGTGATGTTAAGCAATAGTGGCTGGGGTTGTACTTCCATCTGGAGTACTGTGTCTAGTTCTGGACTCCCCAGTTTAAGAAGAGCAGGCCACTGCTGGAGAGGGTACAACAGAAGGCTAGAAAGATGATGAGGGGTCTGGAGCATCTCCCTTACGAGAACATGCTGAGGGACTTGGGTCTTCTTGTCTGCAGAAGAGAAGCCTGAGGGGAGACCTGATCAATACTCATAAATACTTAAAGAGTGAGTGTCGAGAGGATTGTGCCAGTCTTTTTTTCAGTGGTGCCCAGTGACAGGATAAAAAGAAATGGGCACAAGCTTGAACGTAAAAAGTTCCACCTAAACATGAGGAGGAACTTCTTTACTTTGAGGGTGGCAGAGCACTGGAACAGAATGCCCGGGGAGGTGGTGGAGTCTCCTTCTCATGAGACATTCAAAACCCGCCTGGACACATTCCTGTGCAACATGCTCTCTGTGGACCTGCTTTGGGAGGGGGGTTGGACTAGATGATCTCCAGAGGTCCCTTCCAACCCCATGTGAATCTGTTATTCTGTCTTCCAGTGAGCTGCAGGATCAGGTGGGACAGTTTGGTGGCTTGCCAGCAAGGAAACTTAGGAAAAGGTACAAAGGTAGGAAAGTAAGAAAAAGAAAGTGTACACAGAGGAAGTCAGCAGCTTGTATCGATTGTGATGGGATTTGGACTGGGCTTTCAAACCATTGGAGTCTTTTGTCAGCTTTTAAGATTTCTCTTTTTTTTTTTATGGTATATTTTTCCAAATTAGCATTTAATCATAACCAGGTGAAAGGAAGTAATCTTGTGGTACTTTGCAATACAGAAGGCTGTAATAGAGCCATCTCTGGGGAAAAAGTGCTGTATTTTACTTCCCGTTACATTTTCTACTGTTTAGTCTGTTTTAGTTCGAAAACGCTTGTTGTGAATGTTACAGCACTTTCCTTGAGAGACGTTCAGATAACAGTCCCAGGCCAGATGCAAAATGAAGTAATCTTTCTCAAACAGCTCAGGAATAACAAAAGTCATCTTCAGTTTCCCTTTTGCTGAATTGCTACACCTGGAGGCAGCTAATTTCCCTCTGAACCTTTGGAGCTGACACGGACAATGTGTTTTTGCTTCCTCAGAGGATGTGAAACCTGGGGGTTTATTGTTTGTTTTTGTTGTGAGGTGGTTTTGGTTTTGTTTTTTTTCCCCAGGAATTATTTTGCAGTGGTAGAATTTCAGTTTGCCTTGTTTAACATGAAGAGATTTTTTTACTCCATTATGGGGTCAGAGAAAATTTGGCCTCTTCGAGCCTGTGTTCTTTGCCAGGGGAGAAACGTGTGGAACAGGATATATGTTAGATTTATTCTTCACCTGGGAAGAATTTATTCTTCCTCACCTTTTGTGTTGCCTATGACATACCAGTCCCACAGTAGTTGTCTGCTGGGCAGATTCCCTAAACTACTCATATTTGACCCATATTGGCTTGTAAACCCCCTTGAAACCACTGGTTTCCAGTACAGGGTTAAGCAGGGGGATATCAGATTGCCTGGGGACAATCAGAAGATGCTGGCCTGGCTTGGTCACTTGGCATCCCACAGCCTCCCCCAGCAGCTTTGGAGGGTTTATTTGTAGAACGCCTGTCCTTACAGCTACAAGATCTGGTTTTAATGAGTGACTTCAAACACCTCTCCAGAGACAGCAATAGGACTTAGTATTCAGCACAGTCTCTCCTTTTCAGGACAATTGGAGGAGATGAATGGATACAAAAAGAGCAGAAACCTTAAATCATTTTATGTTAGAACTGGCCTTCTCTCAGTAATCCACCAAAATGAAGCTCTTTGGAGATGCGCTGTGGAAGGTCTGCCCTTTCTTCAGGGACATGCCAGGGAGGGGTGAAATTGATTTCACCTGGCTTTAGCCATCTGGAAGTTAAATGCTTGATCTTAGATAATCATCTGGGCTCTTACCATAATGAATAGAGAGAGGCCTCTACAGGAAGTGGTGCTGTCGCTCCGAAGTCAGGTACGTGGGATGGATGGTTTTGAGAAGCAGTCATGGGAAAGAAGCATCTTTCCATTTGAAGTGAATTTCTCTTTGAATTTGTTCACCTAAACAGTATGATTGTTAAGTAAGAAAGGTCACTTCTAGTTCATCTTCCTTTCCAGCATGAGACATTAGCTTAATTTTGTGTTTATCAAATAAAGAGAATCAATACAAGAAGAAAACTATTTCCAGGAATGCAGTAAGGTTATCAGCTGAGTTGGAACGCTGTTATTTTCAAAGCAAACCCTGAAACAGTCCATAAAGGACTGTAGCAATACATGCCCTGTTGAGTGGAGATCAGCATCTGTGTCCCCCCTGACTCTTCCCAGGTGCTCCATCCAGCTGACTGCTAAGGTTTGCCCATACTGTTTGCTCCTGCAATGAAATCCAGTCTATATATAGTGACTTAAAATAAACTAATGGACTTGGTTTTATACATAAGCTCATTGATTTAATAAATAGATATTATTAAGCATATAAAGGTTGAAGGCAAGTTAGATAAAGAAGCCAGCTAATTAATCATGCAGACTGCGTATTTGTCCCTGAGCTATATTTGGTAACTGCTTAGCAAGTGAGGGGTGAGGAGATCTGTGCTTGATTACATTCAATGAACTCTCTGTTTTGGCAGAGGAGTGAAAGCAGGTTTCTATTTACTTTTAGGGACAAAAGCAGCATTCCTTTGACATGCGAGTTGTACTCCTTTACTGCTTACATCTCTGTTTGGAGTAATTTACACCCAGCATGCAATTTACCCCACTGTTTTAAGTACTTGCAGGATTTGGCCCCGACAGATTAACATGCATTTACAAATCCAGCTGGCTGTTTGGAAGCTCCCAAAGGAGTACTTGATTGCCAATTACACTGTTTCTCCTTTCTATCAAATTGCCAAGAAACAGTAACTCAATTGATTTAAAATTATTTCTATCCCACGCAGTCTCTAAGCCTTGCAAGCAGGTTATTACGCTCAGTTGCGTGGTGGTGTTTTACCCTCTTGAATTGAGTTTTTGGGATTGCTCATCATGTGCCCGGTTGGACTCCATTTAATAACTTGCTTGTGCTCCATTAGCTGTGTTTTCAATCAGATAATGCTGCTTACCTGTTAGAAAACAAGGTCTCATAGTAAAAGCAAAAGCAACTGGTGGCTAGGTTTGGGCAGGTAAATTTCAAAACAGTGACATGCATTTATCATTTTCTTTAAATAAAATAAAATGAAAGCCATTGCAGTCAGAAAGGAACCAAGTTACCTGTCACTTGGTGTCTTTGCTTATCCTTTGCAAACAATTATGTTAAAAGAAGATTAATAAGGTGGCAAAGACAAGCCCTTGGAGTTAAGTAGTGGTGTGATGAAGGCTGCCTGTTGTACCTGCCTCCCTTGTACCCACTGGTATGGGTGGGTTTGAATTAAAGAATCACATAATCATTTTTGCTGTGAGCAGCTTACCTTGTGCTGTTCCCTCCTTGACTGGTGCTTGGGTTTTGAATGGCTGTTTAACATTTTTCTCCTCCATATTCCAAGTGTGGCTGTTATTATTTGAAGTTTACAGAACAATTTGAGTAACTTCCCAAAAGGCTTCTTTATGTAGATTATTTCAGGTGTCTGACTTGTCTGAACACATAGCACCGGAAAGCACTGGATATCTGTTGGGAAAAGCTGGTGCCATCTGGGGTTGGTGAGGACCACCATGTCTGGAGGCACCAGGGTAGGCAGGAGATACAGCGTGTGTGGTAGGAGTCCACCAAGAAGGCCAGTGGCATCCTGGGGTGCATCAAGAAGAGCATGGCCAGCAGGTCGAGGGAGATCATCCTGCCCCTCTACTCTACAGAGACCCCATCTGGAGTACTGTGTCTAGTTCTGGGCTCCCCAGTTCAAGAAGGGCAGGCAACTGCTGGAGAAGGTACAGCAGAGGGCCACAAAGATGATTATGGGCCTGGAGCATCTCCCTTACGAGGAGAGGCTGAAGGACTTGGGTCTTTTTAATCTTAGAAGAGAAGACTTAGAGGGGATCTGATCAATGCTTACAAATATTTAAAGGGAGGGTGTCAAGAGGATGGGGCTGGTTTTTTTTCAGTGGTGCCCAGTGACAGTATAAAAGGAAATGGGCACAAGCTTGAATGTAAGAAGTTCCACCTAAACATGAGGAGGCACTTCTTTGCTTTGAGGGTGGCAGAGCACTGGAAGAGGCTGCCCAGGGAGGTGGTGGAGTCTCTTTCTCATGAGACATTCAAAACCTGCCTAGACACATTCCTGTGCAACGTGCTCTCTGTGGACCTGCTTTGGGAGGGGAGTTGGACTAGATGATCTCCAGAGGTCCCTTCCAACCCCATGTTATTCTGTGATAACAAATCTTCGCAGCTCTGTGGTTTGATCAGAAAGCAGCCTCATCACCCACAAGAAAGGAGAGAGTGATCATGGGGGGAAGAGCTCAGGGTCAAAAGAAGTTGGGAGCTAGCTTCTGTTTTCCAGTATTTGACTTTGCAATAGGGATTTTGTTGTTTTGGCAGTTTACAGTATCTGATTTCCTTGGTTTGGAAAGAAAAACATATAAGAAATACCCTTATGTGGCAGCGATATATGGCAAATCCATTTACTAACAGACTGTCTTGCATTAGGCATGGATGCAACCTGCATTTCCATTGGGCTTCACAGTTCTTTTCCTAGCAACACTGAGATCCAGGAATTTTCTCACTTCAGGATCTAAGTGAGAGCATGTTAGGCACAAGCTTTTTCTAACTCTCCCTGGTATAACTCTTTTTTACCCTCTCCTCCTCTTTCCTCTGTCCTCTCTTCTGACTCCTCCATCCAGCCTAGTTGTCTGTACTTTGCACTAGTGAGGCTTTTGTTCCAGTCCCATCTTCCTGGTCAGGGTGTTTGTTGCTTTCCAGGGTCTTCCCTGCTGGACTCTGTAACTGCACCCTTTTCCTTCCTTGGCTCACAGTCGCAGACAACTTCTCCAGTGTCCAGAAAACTGCATTCTTCTTTTTATGGGAGTTCCATCTTCCTCCTGTACTTACAGTCCCAGTCCCACGGGGACATAATCTCTGCTCCCTATTCTCTCCATGCACCATCGTTACTTGCAGGTTTAATTTTTAAAAAAAATATGTATGTTTTTGGAAATGTTTCTTTTTCTTACTGTCTTGGGAGACTGCCAAGAGCACCAGCCTGCACAGTGCCTGTGCTCAGCTCTGGGATGAACAGATAGCAAAGCCCAGTACAGCCAATAACAGCAGTAGTTTGAGATTTCCTAATTGATATGGAATGGATCACACCTGGAGTGCAGGGATATTGCACAAATCAGTCTGAGCTTTTAGGAAATGAGCAGCAAGCATTTGCGAATGACAGTTTATTGAAGGCTTGTAATTTGGGAGAAAGTGGTCAGCATTTTAACAGAGAAAAAAAAGTCAAATACTTCTCTGACACAAAGGCTTCTCCCATGCCAATTCAAAGTTCATCTTTGAAAAAACATGGGCAGTAGAAATTTTCAGACAGATTTAGTTTATTATCAATCATAATGAAGTATTGTTCTGCCTTCAATAAATTTTGAAGGAGCTCACCACGAGGCAGCCGGTCTGGCCTGGAAAATCTCAGCCAGATACAGGTTACACTTTGGACAAGTAGCAAGTAAGCTATTGAAAACAGTGTTTGTATAAGGCATTTTTAGGCAACCATAACACCAGGTGGTGGTACCGACCCCATCTCTAAGAAGTGTGGGTTTGTGCATGTGCCTGCATAGCACAACTGCTATTTTCTATATAATATTTTATGCAGCTGGCAATCAACAAAAGCTTTTCTTGTGTAGGAGTGATAAACATTAAAGTTAAAATATCAGCTTGGTTTTTGACTGTTGTTGCAAAGAAATATAATAACCTCTCTGATAGTTAATGTTTATTCAAGAAGTAGCCTAGAAAAGCAAGATATTGATGTCTGTGGTGGTGTCGGGTAGAGGCAGTGTGTGATTTGGCCAGGCTGTAGTTCCCTGTTACAGAGCGTTGCTCAGGCTCACTCAGCTACCAATCTGCCATGAAGAAGAGTAAAATTTCAGTGATGGGCAGACTTCTTTATATAGGCAATTTGTAAAGCCTTTGGAAGTAGCATTAAATAAACAAGACACTATTATACAGTTGACCAGCTAAGTTGAGCTTTAGCCAGTAATCCTGCTTAGTAAGCATATTATCAGAAGGAATACACTAGTCTAGACACTTCTTGTGATTTTTAACTTTGGAATGCAGTTATTCTGAAATAACAGCCTTTGAAAGGAAAATTGTCTGAAATGGCTAGTTCTTTACTGCAAGCATTAAGGACCTTCAAGGAGAGAAAACATTAAGCACTAAAGTGCTCTTCAATCTGGTGGAGAAAAGCATAGTATGAAGGGGTGTCTGAAAGCCAGGGCAGAAAAATTCTCATGGGAAGTGAGGCACATTTTTAACAGAGTTACAATCCATTGGAACAAATTATCATTGAAGGTGCTGGGTTTTTCTCCCTGTTCTCAAATTAAGGCTGACTGTCTTCCTGACTAGTTTTGTTGGGCTAAAACAATACTTCAGTGAAACACAAATTATTGACCTTTTTACAGGATTGGCTTGGAGATGTATGTTTACCTGTGATGTACAGATGAATTCACATGATTTGATGGAGCTTTCTGAATGTAAATATTATGAATTTCATAGCAAATGCTTACTATGCTTCTTCCCAAGTCACACATCATGTCCCTTCCCTTGATTTCTAGCTTGCTTTTATGTGCACATGGATGGAGAGATGCCCTTATTTTTTTCATTTTCATGGGCTTTAACATCATCTAGTTGACCTGGAGCCTCACTGTGTGTAGTACAGGTGGCATAAAAAGTGTGGAAGGCTGAAGACTTGGGTCTTTCTTGTCTGGAGAAGACTGAGGGGGGATCTGATCAGTGCTCATAAATACTTAAAGGGAGGGTGTCAGGAGGATGGTCTTTTTTCAGTGGTGCCCAGTGACAGGACAAGAGGAAATGGGCACAAGCTTGAACATAAGAACTTCCACCTAAACACAAGGAGGAACTTCTTTGCTTTGAGCGTGGCAGAATACTGGAACAGGCTGCCCAGGAGATGGTGGAGTCTCCTTCTCAGGAGACATTCAAAACCTGCCTGGACACGTTCCTGTGCAACGTGCTCTCTGTGGACCTGCTTTGGGAGGGGGGTTGGAGTAGATGATCTCCAGAGGTCCCTTCTGATCCCATCTGATTCTATGTTTCTCTGATGGTATCCAAAAGGACTCAAATAACTGCTCCCCTGCAGGCAGATGTCCTCACACATCTCTCAGGGCCCTTATCTTACACCCTGCTCAGAATCTCCTGTATGTATCACCCTCTGGCCTGAAAGGGCTTCTTCTGCTTCTTTGATTAATTGGCTGTGAGATGTGGAAACCAACCTGAGCTAGTTCCAAGGAAACTTGTATTAATCACACCATCACGAAACCGTATATGGCAAATCTAGTAAGCAGCTGCTTCCAAAATCTGTGGGAGACTTTGAAGCACGGGGACAAAAGCCATACTTGCATACTTTTGATAGCTAAATAAAGCCTTAGTGAAAAGCATGGAGCTCCAGCAGGCAAATGAAATTAAGCATCTGGATTCCTTTATCATATCCCCCCCCCCCCCCAGAGAAAGAGAGGGGAAAAAAAGAGTTTTGTGCCTGCAGAATGAATGATCCTTGAATCTGTGTGCTGAGCAGGGAGCCTTTTAGGGGCACAAGGAGGAAACCCTCGGGAGGTGCCTGTAGGCTTAGGTAATAGCAGGGAGCAGGCTTTTGGGATGATGTGCATGCATTTACCTGGTGACCTGTTTAAGCTCAGTTTATGGTCGGGATCTCGTTACCTCTGCCGCAACGCAATGTGGCAGGTGAAAATGTACATTGAACGGCAGTGTTATTTCAGGGACTGTGCCCATTCTGTGTCCTAGGAGAGGCAGGGGGCTGCAAAGGAAGTAATAACATGTGTTGGACTAATTGCACCCCGTGTCTGAAGGCAAGGGTACAGGAGGCTGCAGCTGACCTGGGCACACTGAGGTCTGGCATCGCTGAGCATTTGTGGGTTGGCCTTTGCAAGGTGCACAGTATTGCACAATACAGAAAGTGTATGCAATTAAAATGTGCTTAATTATTAATTATTTAAATGTAATTAAATTATGCTTAATGGCCTGTGTAAGTGCACGCCCACACCTAAACTCTGCTGTGGTTCTGCATAATGCATCTTCACACCAGCCTTTCTGGGAAGGCAAATCCACTCATTTAGCTGGTGTTCCCTTGCTCACTTCGTTCTGGCTTTTCACTAACATTTTGCCCAAGGGGAACCTGATTATTCACTTGCAATTAGAGGAAATGATGGCTTGTTGGGAGTGGGTTGGTGTGGGAGCACTTTTCACCTGCCTTGAAAATTGGTTTTGTTGG
>BJBW01003599.1:122786-149906 GCA_004320125.1 Scolopax mira
GTTTTTTATTTTTCATTTTTATTATGTCATGGCATCACATTCCTCCTTCACACTTTTGTCAGTCATTACTTGTTTCTTCCCATTTGTCATTCTGTCCACTGCTGCCCTGGGTAGCTCCCCCTTCCCTCCTTTCTGTTTTTTTTACCCTCTCATATCTCCCAAGTATCACATAATGAGGAACAGATTGGATTCCTTACTGGTCTCATTGGCCAAGAGCACCATGTTGATGCCAGGTTGAGATGATATGATATGATACTACAGACAGGAGTTGGAAATAAGTAAACGTGGTTATTGTGGCACATTGAGATTCTTGGCTCTACCCCAAGGGATTTAAAAAAAAAAAAGAAAAGTGGAGGGGGGAGGAAGAACCTGCTGAATAGTCTGTTTTAGTTTAGTTGGGGGGGAGGGGAGGAACAACGCAGAGCAGCAGCTTTATATTTTGGAGCTGATTTTATAATGATTCTAACAATCATGCTACTTCTTATCATTGCGTTTACACAATAAAAAGTGATTGCTTTATAGTTCAGTTTGTTTGCCCTTACTCTTGTTTGAAAGGTCTCCCAGCACCACTGGGAGCGGATTCTTTGAGTACTTCATAAACTGTTTGCAAGACAGGTGTTGGCATCCTATTTGGGCATCACACAGGATGGCTGATGATGTTTAAGTTGGCTGCATAGGGTATGTGCCTGCTGTTTCCAATTTAGAGGAAGATCTGGCTGTCTGGTAGAGACATAGCTTAAAATCATTATTTCTTATTGATGGAGAACTGATGACCAACCAGATACTTCTGCAAATAAAGAAAGCTTGAAAGTCTTCAGCATTCATACCTTGGTGTTAGAGAGATTTAGGATTAGTTTATTTAGATTAAATGTGAAGAACGTGCATTTAGCATCATCTAAACTTAATGGCATTATTTGGTGTCTTGGTATAGATTTTATTCATAGTCTTTCATTTTTTTTTTCAGCTTTTTGTGAGTATAATGAATAAACAGATAATGTAGGAATAAACAACTCATACCATATAGAGCGCTTTAGTTGTGCTACCTGTTACTTCTGGTTTTGCATCGAAAATTCATGTTTTCATTGCAAAATAATTATAACCATTTCTAGGTCAGATCATGAGTGAACCTAACTCATCCTTGCCTATGGTGATGAGAAATCTGTGGCTCTTTGAAGTGGCTCTCCTTTGGTCTGCTCATTGGTGTGATAGAGAGCATCTATGGACTGATTTGGGGCAGATTTACATGATGTGGGCAGTGCACAGCACCCGTTGACTGCATCCTGCCAGCCACCTTTGGGCTCCTGTTCATGGGTCGGTGGGTCCCCTGAAGAGGGTGAAGTGCTGTGGAGATAGGGCTTTGAACTCTTTTTCTTACCGTGCAAATGATACCTTGGAAGATTTTTGCCAAATCATGTAGGTCTAGATCCCCTGAAAAGTATAGAGGCACCACCTGATCTTAGAGGGTGTTTCATACTGGGTAGTTTCATGGATTCATGCTATCTGTGAGCAGGGATAAAAGCAGCATTTTTTACTGAAGTGATACTGGTGGTAAATACATTTAACTGTTGTGAGATCCTCCATTACAAGGGAGATAAGAGCCCTCTCAGGGTAAGAGCACACTTGAGTCTTGATGGTGTTTCCATTGTAGCCAATTGGTTAGGAGAACGAAACATAAGTTTCCCCAGGGAATAGCCTTGTAAATTCATCCTTGCTCCTGGAGGCAGTGGTTATACTTTGTCGTGTTGCTAGGGGTTGATGAGCTTTTAAAATTGACTCTCTCTTAATGCATGGATGAAGAAGAGAGAGCAGCAGATGTCAACAACAACAACAACAAGGCTGCTTGCAGGAACAGCAGTGCAGGGTTAATGTGCTTTTTTTGGTGAGTATTCAGCTGCTAAGGCTCTGATGTAACTTTAAGTCCTCCTTTGTTCCCACATGTGAGTGAAAAACTTCTTCACAGTGTCCAGCTGGGATCCTGTGCTGATAAAACCAGCATCTTCCTGCTGTGGGATGGCATTGCATTGCCAGCAATGTGGAAGAGGGGTGCTCAGGTTTAAAAAGACTTATTAATACTGGTGCCAAGATTTCTGAAGATGCTGATCAGACCTTTGGCTATGAGCATAGTTACTACGACTCCTTGTCCTGGGGAAACCAGTGTAAATGCTTAGCAACTTGCCAGTCACCTGCTCTAGGACACAACGGGAGAAGTGAAAAAGGGTTCAGCAGAGAATCTGATACTGAACCTGTTAAAAATTCAACAAGCCCATCCTAAGGTGACTTTGCCCTGTAGCAGATGATATTAAAAAGATCACTGATCACTTAGCAGAAAAGTAATGTTGACAGTTTTAGGGGGTTTGTTAAAGGAGAAAAAAATATTTCACCACCACCTAAACCATCTTTCTGTGAAACTTGCCATTTGCTACGTGGAGAAACAAGTAAACTTTTAAGGATGAACTATTTGCTTTCTTACATGCATGTCAAAGAGTGAAATCCTTCTTGCTCCAGGTGAAATAGTAGTATGTTTGTTTCTTTTCTTGAAGCGCAAAGTGTTGTCTTTGCTGTCTCAGAGACGAATGGTCAGATGACTTTCTTGCATGAAATGCCACTTCTTTGGCGGTGTGTCAAATAATGGCCTTATTCCACATGCTTCAAGCCAGAGCTTTCTAAGACTTTGTTTTTCACATTCCAAGGAATATTTTAGATCGAATCTCTGCCTCGTGATGATATAGTTATTTATATTTCTCTACCACCAAAAGCCATTAGGCATCCTTACAAAAATGAGTGGAACCCTCCTCTCTCCTCCCACTTCTCCCTCCAGCGCAAAACTCTCAATCTGTATGTTGGCTATAAGATTAAATTAGTCTGATCACATGCAAACACGTACTGCACGAAGTACAACTCCATCGCACTTTACACATTCTATGTCCTTAAGTTTTCTGTAGTGAGACTGTTTTCTCTCCAACATAAATATACTTCTGAGATGCAGTCTCCTTGTGTTTCTCCATTAGACCTTAGTGATGATGCTCCAATCGTTGGATCATCTGAAGCAGCTGCGTCCCTGCTTTCATAGCTGTAATCTTAGGCCTTAAGTGAGATGGCCAGAATTTGTCTTGTGTGGTTTGTTGCCTGCCCGCATGGAGCACTGTGTGCGTGCAGGGAAATGTTTTGCTTGGTAGCATTTTTGCTTTTTGTTTTGAAATATGTATGCCTGCTCTGTGCCTGTATTCTTGGAGGAATTAAATTTGCGGTTTTGGACCGGACCCTGAGGATGCTCTCACTGTAGCATTCATTGATTTAACCCTTATGGTAGACACATCTCTTCTGCTGGAGGGGCAGAAGCAGGACTGAAGAGAGACATCTGTTATGGGTTCCTTCTTTTGTAGTCCTGCTTTATAAAAAGAGAGAAAGAGTCCTCCCCTAAGGACAAGCCTGGGACCTGGAAGCTTCTATGAGGGTGCTGGGTGGGGAGGTGAGTGAAGAAGATGCCGCCAATGCCCCACCACACACGACAGCATCTGGTCTGAGGGAAATCAGGTTTTTGGTTGCTGTGAAATTATGCCAAGCCTTGCCCACTAGTTGGACCCAAGTTCTTCCCATACTTTTGAAAGCTTTTAGTCAAAGCCTTCAGACCCACTGTGGCAGAACCCCATGTTCAGAGGATGACTGGAGCCACCATAAGTGGCTTTCCTTGGAATCCGTCCTTAGGGATATTGTTCTGTGCTGGGATTTTTGCTTTTTTGTGATTTTTTTTTTTTTTAATTATTTTCCTGTTCCTTCAGAGTAGTTTTCTGCAGTGTGTTGTGTCACAGAGTAGCAAGGAATGCTAGCAGCAAGCCTCAGCTTTGTTTATTTGGGAGTTTTATTGTTTTCTTTTGTTTTCCAATGGGATCTTGTGAGAACTCTGTAAATACAACATTTCAGTTTATGCTAACCCAGGCCTGTTTCCTTTCCATCCCTTAAGGAGCATGAGCCAGCAATGTGCCCTTGTGGCCAAGAAGGCCAATGGCATCCTGGGGTGCATCAAGAAGAACATGGCCAGCAGGTCCAGGGAGGTCATCCTGCCCCTCTACTCTGCCCTGGTGAGGCCCCATCTGGAGTGCTGTGTCCAGTTCTGGGCTCTCCAGTTCAAAAAGGACGGGGAACTGCTGGAGAGGCTACAACAAAGGGCAACAAAGAAGATTAAGGGCCTGGAACATCTCTTCTGTGAGGAAAGGCCAAGGGACTTGGGTCTTTTTAGTCTTAGAAGAGAAGACTTAGGGGGCATCTGATCAATGCTTACAAATACTTAAAGGGAGGGTGTCAGGAGGATGGGGCTGGTCTTTTCTCAGTGGTGCCCAGTGACAGGACAAGAGGAAATGGGCACAAACTTGAGTATAAGATGTTCCACCTAAACATGAGGAGGCACTTCTTTACTTTGAGTGTGGCATAGCACTGGAAGAGGCTGCCCAGAGAGGTGGTGGAGTCCCATTCTCATGAGACATTCAAAACCCACCTGGACACATTCCTGTGCGACGTTCTCTCAGTGGACCTGCTTTGGGAGGGGGATTGGACTAGATGATCTCCAGAGGTCCCTTCCAACCCCATATGATTCTGTGATTCTATGATAGGAAAACTGGGTGAAGGGAACACTGGCAAATTCACACAGATTTTGAATAGAAACAACATAAAATCAGGAAAGACTCCTATGTACTGTAAAGATGGTACATACAGTTGATCACAGCTTTTTGGGAATGTTTTGGGGTTACCTCCAGAAACAAAAGGTGCATCATTTTCATGGTGTATAATAAATTGAAGGGGGATTAGCATATGGGGAAACATTTGCCCATGTAAGTTTTCATTGCAAAAAATACGAAAATGGATAAAGCAAATGCATGCAGTAACTGCAGCATAATGTCATCTGCTATTTATTTCTGAAGTCTAAAGCAAACAAATATGATCTAATGGAGAAAATGGTTGCTTTGAAAGCCAAGGAAAAAAAAAGAAAAAAAGAGGGTGTGTACCCCATTCCACGGATCATGCCTTTTTTGTTTGTGGTAAAAATAGAAATAATCAAATATATTGGCCAAAACTCAGACAATTTCAGACAAAGAGTACCAGAAAAAAAAAAAAGAAAAAAAAAACGAAAAAAATATATTGGCTTAAAGCTGTGAGGAAAAAAGTGTTTGGAAATACTGTGGTATTTAGTGGGAGTTGTAGTCCAAGTAAGTGCCTTATGTTTCTTTCTCATCTGCATTGAAGGCTTTGTAGTGAGACTGCATTCCTCTCCTACACGATGGTTAGAGGAGGTGGTGAGCTGTGGGAGTGAGTGGTTGGGTGTGCCCTGGGGGATATGCATGACACAGAAATAACTGTAATTCCCACAGATTTAGGCAGAGGTAGCTATATATTAATATCCTGAGATTAGATCACCAAGCTATTCCTTCCTTTTGAGGCTGCATCCCACCATTTCTACAGTGGCTGATGTGGAGGGACCCAATGCCAGTTGTGTCCTATAGGTATTTCTGTTACTTATAAGCTTATTAACGATGTTCTCCTACTTAGGGCTTTTACTAATAACTTTAAATTTTTTCAGTATGGAGTCAGACCCAAAATGTCACACTAGTAAAGTTTTCCCTGACTCTTAAAACATTCAGCTCATTAGGCTGAGAGAGTTTGGGTTGTTCAGCTTGGAGAAGAGAAGGGTTTGGGGAGACCTTATAGCAGCCTTCCAGTACCTAAAGGGGACCTACAGGAGTGATAGGGAGGGACTCTTTTTCAGGTATTGGAGTGATAGGACAAGGGGTAATAGCTTTAAACTGGAAGAGGGGAGATTTAGATTAGATATTAGAAAGAAATTCTTTCCTGTGAAGGTGGTGAGACACTGGAACAAGTTGCCCAGAGAAGTTGTGGAGGCCCCATCCCCAGAAGTGTTCAAGGTCAGGCTGGATGGGGCTTTGAGCAACCTGCTCTAGTGGGAGGTATCCCTGCCCATGGCAGGGGGGTTGGAACTCAATGATCTTGAAGGTCCCTTCCAAACCAAGCTGTTCAATGATTCTGTGATTTTAGTGTTCTCTGCTCACCTTTTGCATCCAGCCTTCACCCTTCTTCAACTCTTTGGGCATGGATATGTTTGGATCAAGAGGGATTTTTTGGAAGCAAATCTGGTTGTTCCTACGTACTAGGCTTTGGTTCAGGTTGGGGAATCATCTCATAGGGTCCAAATCTGCTTCCTTTCTGGAAAACTGAGTTGGGAGATATGTACCTGCTACACTCCAGCAGCGTGGCCATGCAGCCATAGGAGAAGGCTGGAGAACATTCCCTTAGTGTGCAGAATATGGTTTTGGGCTCCTCAGTACCCATTACTTTGCTGTACCAACCCCCTCCAAGTGCATCATACTATTGCTAACCTAGGTATAGGCTTATTCTGTATGAAAATATTGTGGAATTTAAGACCTAAAAGAAACATCATTCGTTTTTCTGAATAATGGAAGTGATAAATTACTTAGTGATTCTTTCAGCTTCATCGTAGCACACATAGCTTAGACGCTTTTGGTCTAGGAAACAATGGACCAACTTATATATTAATATGATGGACTTTTTTTTACTCTTAATGTGAACAAAATGTTCAATTCTATTTCGAATTTGCTGGCATTTTCTTCCTTATTTCCCTCAGTTCTTGGCTCCTGATTTTCCTGGCATTGTTTTAGGGGGGTTTTTACTCTCTTTTCTGCATCTTCTTCCATACTTCACCTTTTTGTTGGGTAAAGCAAAAAGTCCGTTGATATCACTCTGTTGTGAAGCTTCAACATCTCTGTTATGAAGCTACTACATCTATAAAGACAGTTTATGCCAATCCAGGTTTGAGAGATGTGTTTGATAACATAAAGTCTGCTCTTACAGTGTACTTACATTTCTATAAGGCTTTGCACTTGATGACACCATCACCACCACTTGATGAATATTTTGATTCAACCTGTGTAGACATAGCAGCGTATACTAGAGGGGTTAAAACTGTTTTGATGACATATGTCAAAATGTCATCATCAGGGGGAGGATATCAGTGAGGGGATTGTTTCTCAGTAGATACTTCTGGGAAGAGTTTTGGGGCTGATATTGCTCGATATTTTTGGCAGCAACCTAGAGAACGGTATAAAATCTTTTCAGATGACATAAAGATAGGTGAAGGTGCTAAAATAGAAGATTATTTATCAGTGTGGGCAAAAAGAGCTAATTGAGTCCTCTGATGCATAAAAGAAGCAGCTGAGAGAAGATTCTATCTGATGCAGACAATGTGGTATTGAGCAGAGACCGGAGAATACTTCAGTTGCTACAAAAAGATACAAAAGCAAGGATCTTGATGTGTTTGCTTTTAACAAGGCAAAGGTTGCTTGGTGTATTCCTCCATCCACGTGGATACACAGAGAAGAGTTACGTAAGGCTGGCATCTTTGTGATTCTCCTGATAAAAGTATGGCAAGATCCAATGACTGAAAGTTAATGTAAGAAATCTTTTACTTTGATATGGGACTGCTACTTACTAAGGAAAGTTGCTAAATATCAGAATGCTTGCAAAGGAAGGTGATGGACCCATGGCTTGGAGGCTTTAAAAAGGATTGGTTATTTCTGAAAAGGAAAAGCACATATATATTACTGGGCAGTTGTGCTTTGTGCTCTTGACCTTGAAATCTAGGAGTTGTATATCCACCTGCTCATCCTGGCCCTTGAGGAGAGTGAAGAGTGCTTGTGTAACCTTTGGGAAATGTTTAATACTTGAGACTGTCTATGCTGATGATAAATAAAATCAGTTCTGTGTTTCTCCTCCCAAACTTGTTGCCTACCAGGGTCAGAATGGATGAGTCACTGCTTTGTTTTTCAATACATAATTGCTTGAGGGTGTGCTGGGTCTTTCTTTGTCTGTTTATTTCTCTGGTTGGGCTTTTTTTCTGCTTGTCTGTTCCCTGGGATGAGAGGGACCTCATTTGGAGATAAGAGGCTGAATGTGATGAACAAATTCTTGGTCCTGTGTCCAGCTTTGGAGTCGTCAACACAGGAAGGACATGGACCTGTTGGAACGGGTCCAGCAAAGGGCCATGAGGATGATCAGAGGGATGAAGCACATCTCCTGTGAGGATGAGGACAGGCTGGAGTTGTTCAGCCTGGAGAAGAGAAGGCTCCGCGGAGACCTCATAACGGCCTTTCAACATCTGAAGGAAGCCTACAGGAGAGCCAGAGAGGGACTCTTTATGAGGAAGTGTAATGACAGGACAAGTTTTAAACTGAAAAAGGGGAGATTTAGATTAGATACTAGGAAAAAAATCTTTCCTGTGAAGATGGTGAGACACTGGAACAGGTTGCCCAGGGAAGTGGTGGATGCCCCATTCGTGGAAGTGTTCAAGGCCAGGGTAGATGGGGCTTTGAGCAACCTGCTCTAGTGGGAAGTGTCCCTGCCCATGGCAGGAGGGTTGAAACTCAATGATCTCTAAGGCCCCTTCCGATCCAAAGCATTCTATGATTCTACGATTCTAAGGCTTGTTTCTGTGATAAAGATGGCTGAATGGAAGAGACATTTTTCCCTGGTGTGATGAAGGGAGAACTCAGAAAAATTTCATCTCTACGTCAGGGCTCATCTGTCAATTGGGACGGTCACTTTTGCCAGATCTTCCCTGATGATTTCCCTGTTGAGTCTCTAGTAGGAGCTGTGAACACCAAGGCTATTTTTTCTTTCAGCCTCAGGCATCGTGAGAGCAGACCTTAAGGTCAATGGTTGAAATGTGTCTGAAGAGTCACACCTAGAATCGTCTGCCTCTGCCTCCACACCTGGGAGGCTGGCAAGATGAATCCCACCTAAAAGTCACCTTTGTTTTTGGTGAATTGTAACGAGACTTAGGAGCGTTGAGCTCAGATACAGAACTGTTGTAGATGTCCACTTCTTTTGTCTTGTGAATCTATGGAGATTCCAGCAAAAGCCTTGCTTTGCTTCTGCTTATTGGCATCAGCAGTGAGAAACTGATGCTATTTCACTTGGGAGAGACAAGACAACGTTATCTGTGAAACCATTTTCCTTGAATAGTTTGAATATGGGGAGCAGTTACGGACCTCAAGAAAATCTGACAAAGGAGGGTAGAAATAGAGGATGGCTGTGGATCAGTTCACGTAGAGAAGGTTATCTCTACAACCTTTAAAGGCTAGAAGCTTAATTTTTATTTTTAAATGAAAGCTTAAATTCTGCAGATGGCTTTGATAAGGCAGCACATGGATTTTTCATCTCCTGTTTGTTATTACTGTGAGGTCAGGAAAAGGTCCTGCGTTAAGGATATCTGGAAGAAAAAAAAAAAATTAAGGGAAAAAAAAAAGTGTAAAGTCTTCACAGGCCCAAAGCTATAAAGGGAAGAAAGGCAGTCTTCTTAGGAATGGCACATCAAAGCAGTTTCGGAGGAAAGTATCTGTTTGTATTCCCACTGTAGTTCCTCTTTGCCACTACCACCCCTGGAGCACGTTCTTGACCTCAGCAGTAAATTATTACAGTAAACGCTTTTGTTTTTATTTTTTTATTTTCAGGAATGAAAAAAAGAGATGGTGTCAGGCAGGGGGGTGGGCAGACAGGCAGAGAAAGCAATGTTTGTCTCCCCTTGCGATGGAGCAGAGCAGTCTATAATTATGATTTATTTAGTTTTGATGTGCAGCACACTAAACTCCCCTCTGAGCTGCATTTCTTGCTGTGGTGGATCAGGCACTCAAGTGTAGCTACTGTTAATAACTGTGATTGTTCGGTTTGCAAAATCTCTTGAAAATAACCAATTGACTTGTGAGCTGGTGGGTTTGGGCTTTTTTTTTTTTTTCTCTATTTTCTCCCACATGGAGAGGATATTATTGTGCAGTTTGAAGTCTATCGAGAAGTTACTTTGATGTTCTCTCTCTTTCTTTTTTCCTGCCTCTTCACCCTGGAAAGATAAGATAAATTCTCTGTGTCGAGCCAGGGCAGAGACGGCTCAGGCTGGGGGGGAGCGGGGAGGTTGCCCACTGCTTACCCATGTCTCTCCACCTCTCACCGCTCCATATTTGGAGCTGAACTTTCTTGGTTTCTCAACAAAGCGACTCTCTCCAACCCAGTTTATTAATCCTGTCTTCACTTCAATTTTTGCTCCTTTTTAGGCGCAAAGAAACAGGTGGTATAAATACAGATATTTAAAATGCATGTGCTATTCTTATACAAAGCATTGGTATTGTTTTAGTGCTTTTTTTTCCCTTTTTTTTTTTTTTTTTTTTTCCTGAGATGAAATCAGCAAAGGATGGTCAGTAAATTTTGGCTGGTTTTGTATGTGTGTTGGCTACCGTTCAGAAACCCTCTTTGGCTGGCTGCAATTCTCCCCGTCTCCTGTCTATCTTATGAGAAGGTATTTGCTTTTAATGATTCTTGCCTTGTAGCGGTGCTGGCAGCTGGGATGCCATCCCTTCCCTCAGTGACAGCTCCGCTCCCAGCCTCTGCTGCAGAGATTAATACAAGCAGTTGCCTCTGAAACATTTTAATCTCACTTTTGGCCGTAATGAAAAATGGGTAATCAAACCCTGTAAATCATCACCAGGAGACAGTAAACACTGCTCAGAAGTGTTCAACAACAGGCGTGGATTGCACCTCAACCTTAAATCACTGCTGACTGCACCGAGACCCCAGCAAGCCAGCTTCTTGGAAAGGTGCCCTGTGAATGATGCCAAGGGGTGACTTCCCCTGCAGGCGAGCTTAGTTTGAGTTTTATTTCAGTTTTGCATGGAATTTTGGACGTGGCCTGGAGGGTGTCCCCTCACCATGCCTGGGACAGGAGGGCCACAGCCAGCTTGCATGGGACCAGCTGCAGGTCTTGCTGCAGGGGCTGTTAGTGTGGAGCAAAAAAATGGTTTGCAGTCATTGCAAAGACCTGAATGTAAACTTGTATTTATCAAGCACCTTCGTTGTCTTTAATGGCTCTTTCTACAAATGTGCCAGCATTTGACAGCATTACAGTGCACGTGCTCTGTAACAGCCCTCAAAACTATCTGTCTGTGGAGGTTTTTCAGTGAAAGCTGGTTTGGTTTCCTGAAAGAAAAATTTGTCTGCCTTATTTTTACAGGGCAATTATGAGACTTTATAACAACATTAGGAAAAATTAATGCAAAACAATGGTTTTCATTCCTAAAAATGACCTTTTCCTTTTTTTTACCCAGCCGTGGGGTACTTGACAGATGATGTCAGTAACTGAAATTCCTGAAATGCACTTGCTGCTGACCTGTAAAACACCCTGAGGCAGATGCTTATGGCATAGGCATCACGCTCAGGCACCTTGTACAGCTGAACTTTGTTAAACTGCTTGAAAGTTCTGTCTTTGTAAATGAAACAACCCAAAATCACTAAAATTGCCGCCAGCGTGTGAATGTCAATGTTTTTGAGATAACAGAAAGTTGGAACAATAGAGGAAAAGGCCATATGTTACTGTTTAAATACAGCTTCATTAAATACAGCTTCACCAAACCCTTCATTGTTGATGCAAACAGGGGGATGCTGATGAGGGTCTTAACCAGGCCCCACCAGGCGAGGTATGGCCTGCAGCAGGCACTGGCGGTGCAAGAGAGGCTGCACTGGAGGGTACAGCTGAGAATTTAAACCATAGATGAGCTCGTGTCCAAACCCACTAGAAACAAAGCAAAGACTTGCATTGAATTCGGCGAGCTTTGGATGCAGAGGTGGTTTGCTGGGTTTTCTTTTTTTATCATCTTCATATCATATCAGAATTAATTTGCAAGCGCAAAGGAAATGTGAAAACCTCAGGAAGGCTGTGTTCGCCCAGTTTTTTTCTCTCTCTTCCTGATCCTGTGCGGGTCCGGAGAGTTAAGAGGGTCCCTCCAGAGGCAATGAGGGACTGGTTGGGCTGAAGTCATGCAGGTCCAGACCTGAGGTCAGTGGAGGCAGCAACATTGCTGGGAGAGATGAAAATAGGTCTTGACAGCATGTGATTCTAGGTGATAAAGTTAGTCTGTACATCCCTGGCCTTCAACTAATTTTCCTGTAATCAATCCCATTTACAACCTATTGAAATAGCTGGTTTTAATCTGGTAGGATGAAGAATTGTTTTACTTTTTTTTTTTTTTCTGTATTGATGGTGTTTATTTGAGTGTAAATTAATATTTTAGAGTTTTGCAAATTTTAGGTGGTCGTTTGTAAATTTTACCGGATGAGTATATCATCAGGGAGTGAACATCAGGTAAATAAAGAATGATTAATAGTCTTGTTATTGCTGTCCTCAACCTTTTTTATAATGCTAAATATGCAGCAATTTAAGGATATGGACAACTGATTATCTGGCTGGGGATGATGACAGATTTGAAAACACATTTTATTTGTTAGGACACATCTGCATTAAATTGAAACAGTTTAGATAAATATCCTGCCAAATATTTTAAGTGGGTTACATGCTGACTTTTTAAATATCTATTGTATGTAAATTGCATGTTTATATTTTTGTAATTGCACTTCTAACAAAATGTAACAAAACATTTCTCTCAGAAAAATTCTACTCCTAGCCAGAAATTTATAATCTGTTGCAGGATTTTTGCAATAAATCTGAAGAAATATAAATAATTGGAGAACAAATCTAGTAATGGTATAATATCCTGTCTCAAGGGAAAATAATTTAGGAAACAGGCAGTATAAAAAATAGCATAGTTGCATGCATGTGGCTTTATACTTTCTCTATCTGTGAATAACAACAAACCCCATCATTTAAAAGATTAAAAATGAGGACTCCAGATTGATAGGATTTTTGGTTGTTTTTAAATACAAGTTTTCATATTTCATATGGCCACATACTCCAGTTGAAAGAGAACTGTGCAGATATTTGTAAAAATAAATACTGTGCATGCAGGGAACTGTCTTCTGCTGGTGGGTGTACAGTGGTGAGGAGAAAATGGAAGAGCTCTTCTGCTTGCATATAAGAAAGATATTTTTTACACTCACCTACTGGAACATTCTTCCCAGGAAGGTGGAAGAGTCCTCATGACTGGGGGTTTTCAAGATGTGACGGGAGATGGTGCTAGATGATCTCATCAAGGCTGTCTTTCCCATGAAAGACTGGACCAGATTATCTTCTGAGGTCCCTTCCAAACTGGGCTGTTCTGTGATTCTCACATCACCTGAAATGCATCTTTCAAACATCCTCCTTCCCTCTCAGAAAGAAGTCTTGCCACTTATTACAAAATCTTTAAGGGTTTTTCTATACCTATATACAACCAGTAGCCTATGCCACTGGAAGATGATTTGGAAACAGTGATATCTGGGCCACAAACAAGACGGAGGTTGCTTTTCTAAGCTGTGCTTGTACTCCAGACACACTCTACTTGAATTATCTTGATGACCCTGTGGCATCAGTTTAATGGCAGCTTGCATATAGCAAGCATATATTGGCAGATAGCTTTAGCCTGTTTGCAGAGGTTCCTGTGTATGGCTGTGTAGAACTGTGCACTGGAGGGAGAAACCCCATTGCTCTCAATAACTTTGGTACAGTTATCCTACATCCAAATACTGAGAGGTATCACTTGCTGAGGGTACCATGATACAGGTACTAAAATCAAAGACTCTAAGGCAACTCTAAGAAGGACAGGGAACTGCTGGAGAGGCTACAAAAAAGGGCCACAAAGATGATTAAGGGCCTGGAGCATCTCCCTTACGAGGAGAGACTGAAGGACTTGGGTCTTTTTAATCTTAGAAGAGAAGACTTAGAGGGGATCTGATCAATGCTTACAAATACTTAAAGGGAGGGTGTCAAGAGGATGGGGCTGGTTTTTTTTTTCAGTGGTGCCCAGTGACAGTATAAAAGGAAATGGGCAGAAGCTTGAACGTAAGAAGTTCCACCTAAACATGAGGAGGCACTTCTTTGCTTTGAGGGTGGCAGAGCACTGGAAGAGGCTGCCCAGGGAGGTGGTGGAGTCTCCTTCTCAGGAGTCATTCCAAACCCACCTGGACATGTTCCTGTGCAATGTGGTCTAGGTAGACCCGCACCGGCAGTGGGGTTGGACTAGATGATCTCCAGAGGTCCCTTCCAACCCCATATAATTCTATGATTATATATATTATTTTTAGTTAAAGACTGTTTTAAACTGAGGTGTAGCAAAGATGAAATAATCTGGTTTAAGGATCTGAGAATCCCAGCCAACGGGCTGATTGTGTACTGGAGAAGGGGGCGTAGGAGGGAGAAGCCACACAGAGAAGCGTGAGGTCTCGTGAAAGCTTTTCTGGTAAATTCATTCCTTGAAGTGTTCAAAATGGGGATGGCAAGTCATGTTCCCAGAAATGAGTAAGAAGGGCATCAGCTGAGAAAATGTGTGGAAGTTTAGTGTATCTGGGTACAGGTTGGAGGGATTTCTTATGCATGTACAATTTCCTTCTATTCTTAGGTTTATATTTAAATGGAAATTTATATTCAAGCAGAAAAAGACACCTCGGCTCACAGAATTTCTCTCTCATACATGGGCCCATGCCATCAATGCAGAGCAAACATTTAGAGTACTTCCTCCCGAAAATGTGGAATGGCAAGGGTAGCCTGCAGAAAGAGCTGTTTATCTCCTGTGCCCTTTCAGCTGAGGTCTGTGCTGATGCTGCCACCTGTGCCCCGTGGAGCCGTGTTTGTTGTCCCTGCTAACCTGGGGTTCAGACTAGCAGGCAGAAAAATGAAAGCCTAATACCTTCAATCATTTCATGGAGCCATTCATTCCTCAGAGGGTTTGCTAGCAAATGCTCCTGCGCCTTGGTGTTCTGGCAGGCTTTGGTACACCATTAAATGGTGACTATACGTTTTCACATGGCTTTTGGATTGGTTTTTTTGTCTTTTCTAGTGGTCACAGCACTTACAAACTCACTGTCACCTCCCCTCATGTCCTTCAGAACTGCTCCTATGGTTGCATATTGTGCATGTTCAAGGAGCTGTTTCATTTTGTTTAGCTAAGGCAATTTACATGCTTAATTATCACTAGTAAGCTTTTCTGATGAGCCCTGTGAAGGAGCTGAATATAAGAAAAAATAAAAAGGAAAAAAAAAAGAGAGGAAAGGTTAAAGAGACACAATTCACTCCATCAGATAACCACACAACAGCTCTGGATGCACTCAGTGACCAAAGCTGCCTTTCCTCGGGCAGCAAAAGGCAAATGAAATAAAAAGCCAGTATTTAGGAGTAAATAGTCCTAAAATAAATACTCTGGAGCAGCAGTTTTCTGGAGAGAGAGGGATATATATAGAGAGAGATCTAGTCAGTAACACAGCTGAGTTTTGTTTGAAATTGCCTTTTTTTCCTATGGGTATCGATGTGGGGTGCCTGTGACACTGACTACTAGAGCCAAATCCAGCAAAGATACACTGGGATCACTGGTTCTGTATTACCATTCATTTCTGCTGGTGACTAATTCTGGTCTTAACCTGAAGGGTTCAATGTAGGTATCCTTAAGGGGCCATGTAGGATTGGATTTCAAAGGTATGTCTTCTACCCCAAGTGTTTCTTAAGGCTCTTGGAGATTCTGTCATGGCGTTGCTGGATTCAGCTGGGATGCTCAGCACTGAATCTATAATCCCTGGATTTTAGTGTGGTGCTACTTTCACTGACACCAGAGATATTAATTAAAATTGATGGTTTGTAACGGGTGATTTGACTCCTTGGGACCTTTTTGCTTTTGCTATGGAGGAAGAATTGTCTCCAGTGTTGGAAGACCCTGGTGTGCAAAGCCTTCCTGGCAGCCCAGGACGTCCTGGGGTAGGAAGAACCTCATCCCAATGATACCCCTTGGCCATCTGCAGTGCCAGGGAGTGAGGAGGATTTGGCAGGCTTGACTGTCCCAGTAGGCATCATTTATGAAAAAAAAAAAACCAACCCAAAACCAAAATACTAAATAAATAAATACAGGAGCCCAATGAGGGCTTTGGCTTGTCATGAGCAGGGTAATGATGGGCTATCACCTAGAGCAGGCACATGTCATTTTTCCAACTTGGTTCATTTCTCTGAGTGCTTTATAATCATGAGGAGGGAAATAATTGGCAAATAGACTGCTAGGATGAAGGTGTTAACAGAGATTTCATTTTCTGGAGAACAATTTTCCACAGGCTGTGTAAAAACCTTTTTCTTTTTTTTTATTTTTCTTCTTTCTTTCTTTTTTCTTTTTTTTTTCGGATGAACTCTAAATGACATAAAGATTGCCTCTACCTTCCTTTCCAAGAGCTTTAACAACAAGTTGACATATCTACAGTAAATTATATTATGAAAGGGAACTTTTACTGGAAAATAGGTAGAAACAAACACAAAACAACCGAGAGATGTGCACAGCAGGAATCTGCTGGTTTTAAGCAATCCATCATTCCAAGCACTAGCTGGTGGCTGAGCTGCTCTCTTCTGGTCCTGCTTATATGTATGTTTTACCTCTGTACGTGTATATTTAAATTGTGGTCACTGGCAATCGTGTGCGGTAGACCACATTTGGAGCCAGAGGAGACATTCAGCCCTGCGCCAAAGCTCCTTTCCCAAATGGTGTGTGCGTTCCCTGTGGATGCAAGAACTTGCAAAGGAGGTGGTTTGGTCTCTTGGACTCCTTATCATTAATATTTTTAATGGGTCTACACAACAAAGTAGCAGTTTGTTAAAACTTGTTTTCAGGCCAGGGGGTTATATCGTGGCAGGACACAGCCTCTGCAAATTTTTGATGCTGGGGTTTGTGCAGGTTGCTTCACAGGTTATGTGGTACTGGTGACTTTTCATCTTCAGTCGTCAGTAACTTCAGCCCATAAATGAACTGCAGATTTAACCATCCAGGCTGGGTTGGTTTGCTTTGAGATGGTAATGCAAAGTTTCTGAGTGTAAGGAGCTTGGGCTCTTGGTTGCCTTTGCTCCAGAGAGTGTTGGGGGAGATTCAGACCTTTGGGTCACTTGTAACAGCAAATAGTACGTTTTCAGAGGCTCTTCAGTCTTAAGACATGATATTTTAAATAATTTTTGAGTCAAAGGTTAAATTTATGTCATCATCCCAAACATAGAGTATATTACGACAGGTCGATCATTCATATCATTAACCTAGAAGCTTGCTTTGTTTGTTTTAAAGGACATTGATTTTGTAATTACCCCAGAGATAGCCACCGAAAACCCCAGGAATTTACAGCTTAATTGAAATCCAAATATTGAAAGCTGTGTCATTTTGAAGCCTGGTGACGGGCTCTGCCATCTAGTGACACCCAAGAAAAAAGAAAATGTTTACAAAACCAAACCAACCCTCAGATCTGAATATTTTTAAAGTCTACTTCCTATCACCCAGGGTCTAACTGATAAAATGCCTCAGGCACAGCAGTGTTGTTATTGTCTGGTGACACATCTCAGCTAAGCTTTGCTTTGACCTTCTTAGGTCTGCAAGGAGATCCATGCAGATTAAAACCACAGAGTGTTTTTACTGTTTTGAGTATTTACTCTGTCAGGAAGATTGAGCTCTTGCCTTGCAATTAACTCTACAGGGGACCCGTTTTCTATGTCTGGCAAGCAGGACTGAATGCCAGTGCCCTGTCCACAGGGAGGCATGCACCCAACCAAGTCCTCAAATCCATAAAATCTTGACAAATCCACTTGAGATCTCAAAATGCAGGTCTTGCAGTGTCCTTGAGCTCATCCCACTCCTAAGGGGGCCTAGGAAAGATGGGGACAAACTTTATAGCAGGGCCTGTTGAAATAGGACAAGGAGTAATGTCTTTAAACTGAAAAAAGGAAAAATTTAGACTAGATATAAGGAAGAAATTCTTTACTGTGAGAGTGGTGAAACACTGGAACAGGTTGCCCAGAGATGTCGTAGATGCCCTATCCCTGGAAACATTCCAGGTCAGATTGGACAGGGCTCTGAGCAACCTGTTCTAGTTGAAAATGTCCCTGTAAGGGAAGCTAGACTAGATAACCTTTAAATATCCCTTCCAACCCAACTATTCTATGATTCTATTTCTAAAGCTGTTTCTTTCCTCAATTTTGATCTTCCTGAGGGTATTGCAATGAAAGCTTGTATCTGTGTTTTGGGTAGGTGCTTGCAACTTCTGTTTTTCCCTGGAGAGCAGCCTGACCTGTCCACCTAGACAGGACATCTTGGCAGCTGGGTGATGCAGGGAGCGGGACATTTCTTCCATGGGAAGGGCCCAGGAGCAAGGGTTGACCACTATATCAAATGCCAATGAATTACCAAGCGAGATGGGCTTCATGCATCCTCCTCCTCTTCTTCCTCCTTCTCCTTCCCCAGGAGCACCACTCAGCATTTGTGCATTGCTCAGCTTTCTGCCTGTGATTGAGGGGCACAGGGATGTTCATAACTTGCCAGTGCTGTGAAATGGAAAAGCCTGTTGTGACTCAGAGGCTGACTAAGTGCTGACCAAATCCTGCCATCTCTTCTATTTCTTTTGTCTGTCCTGTCAAAACTATTTTTCTTGGAAAACCTGCCTTTTTTTTTTTTCTGTCCTGCTGTATTCATGGCCTTTGCTGCCTAGAAGTTTTAAGCTATCATAAATTCCTATGTTTTTCCAGTGTTATTGGCATCAAAATTATCTCTGTTACTGATGTTTTCCAAATCTTTTGGCTTGGTTCAGGAATGAGGTTAAAACTTCTTGAAAAGTTATACAGCATGTGAATTGTTAAGCATGTGCTAAATGGCAGAAGCAGGGCCTCACATCACCAGGCTTCTCCTGTCTTTGTTTCATCAGGGTCTCATAGCCTCCACGCTGTCAGCCAATATTAAATAATGTCCTATGAGTATTTAGGAAGAGCAGTAATGACTCCACATCCTCAGTCGCATCTGTGTGCAGTGGAGAAAACTATAATGCTTGTATAACCTTCACTCATTTAGCAAAGCTCAGGGGCTCTAATCTTCATTTTCTAGTTCCTGCTTATGTTGTTTTCTCTCTTAAATGTGATCGAATACAAAGACCTTCTCAGTCTTGCAGTGGAAAACAGCCAAGGAGGGCAGGGGAGAGGAGAGAAAAAATAATGCAATTAAGGCATTTTAGGTAGCATTTAGGAGTTGGACTTCATGGGTCTTCAGGAGCTAATCAGTTTGAATAGTTGATGTGGTCTGACCAGAGCCCTTTTCTCCAGGGTGAATTAACAGACTTAAATATGGTCTTTGGCCATGCAGCAAAGTTTTGCAGAAGCTTGACTCCAGGACGACTCTGATAATGTTCAGGATGACAGCTTTGGCTTTACCGCAGGGGAGCTGGGAGCTAAACAAGCTGTAGATTCCCTTTCCCCACCACCTTGTGTCCAGGCTGGGGCAAGGAGCATCTGCTCAGCATCCTCTACCAGAGTCTCTGATGCCTTTATGTTGAACAGAAATACTTGCTAGATACCAGTACCTTGGAGTTAGAAACAGATTTAAATTAGTAGGGATCCCATCTCCATCTGTTTGTTTTCATATCTGAAGGCTTGGTGTAATTGGGTTCTGGGAAGTCATAGAACCATAAAATCATAGAATGGTTTTGGTTGGAAGGGATCTTAGAGATCATCAAGTTCCAAGCCCCCTGCCATGGGTAGGGACACCTCCCACTTGACCAGGTTGCTCAAAACCCCATCCAGCCTGGCCTTGAACACTTCTGGGGATGGGGCATCCACAGCTTCTCTGGGCAACCTGTTCCAGTGTCTCACCACTCTCACAGGAAATAATTTCCTTCTAGTATCTAATCTAAATCTCCCCTCTTCCAATTTAAAACTGTTGCCCTTTGTCCTTTCACTACACTTTCTTATAAAGAGTCCCTCTCTGTCTCTCCTATAGGCTCCCTTCAAATATTGAAAGGCCATTATAAAGTCTCCCCAGAGCCTTCTCTTCTCCAGGCTGAACAACCCCAGCTCTATCAGCTTGTCCTCGTAGGAGAGGTGCTTCATCCCTTTGATCATCCTCATGGCCCCCTGCTGGACCTGTTCCAACAGGTCCATGTCCTTCCTGTGTTGAGGACTCCAAAGCTGGATGCAGTACTCAAGGTGGGGTCTCACAAGCTCAGAGTAGAGGGGCAGAATAACCTTCCATGATCTGCTGGCTATACTTTTCTTGATGCAGCCCAGGATGCACTTGACTAGCTGGCTCATGCTAAGCTTCTCATCCACCAACACCCTCAAGTCCTTCTCCTCAGGGCTGCTTTTCAGCCATTCTCCACCCAGCCTGTATTTGTGCCTGGAATTGCCACATCCCAGGTGCAGGATCCTGCACTTGGTTTGGCTAAACTTCATGCGATTTGCACAAGCCAACCTTTCAAGCCTGTCCAAGTCCCTCTGGATGGCATCCCTTCCCTCCAGTGTGTCGACCACACCACCAAGTTTGGTGTCATCGGCAAACTTTCTGAGGGTGCACTCTATCCCCCTGTCCATGTCTCCAACAAAGATGTTGAACAGCACTGGTCCCAGTATGTACATCCTGTGAGTGATGACACTCCATGTGTGGAGATGCAGAGAGGCTGAGGTGGTGCAGGAGGATGCCTGGCTGTGGCTCCAACAACATCCAGTCTGCTCAGGGCCTTTTGAAGAGTCAATGGTGGAAAACAGGGAGAGCTCAGCAGTTGTTTTGGTAAGTGCCCAGTTAGATTGGCCAGTGACCTAACTGTGGTGCAGAGCCTGCAGGAGGGAGGCATTAGCACATGGAGATGACACGACCACAGGAATACATTTGTCTTGCCAATGTCTTAATCCAGGTGTGGGAATGCTGGCAGAGCTGGAAGCTGGTAGTCTTGGAGATTGCTTCGTTGGCATTGTGGTGGCTGCTCTCTAACGGGAAACCTCTGTTTGTGTTGGCATCTGAACAGGTGCCAAATGGTTGTGTTGTTTTAAGGCACGATACTGCCATGTGTTATTTCTCCTGCTGCTGTGCTGTACTTTACATAGCACTGCTTGTCAGCATGCCTAGCATCGGAAAGTAACAAAAAGAAATTATTCGGGTGCATTGAAAATAGGTAGAAAAATCCATTGAAAATAGAAAAATTTCAATTATTAATGTCTAAAACATGTTCACTTGTTAGCATTTAAACAACAGCTATTAACTCCCTGTCCCTAACACTTATTCCTACCCTACCCTTTTCTGCTCGTGACTTTTGCAGCCCAGATGAATATTCAATGACTGGTTTTAATAAATGATTTTTTTTTCTTTTGGAGATGAGACAAGAAGCATCAGCGTCGATGCCCCTAGCCGTATTAAAGAGGTTGTAGATAATTAAGCACTTCCCAGGGTCTGGGTAGTTTGTTGATGTGTTTTTTAATTTTCTGGTGAATGAATGATGTTCTTTGAAGGGAGCTGTCATTGGGGAAATCAGAGATGTACTGAAGCACACCAGTGCTGTCTGCACTGTCATGTTCAGTGCAAGTCCAGCAGTATTATGGCGGAGCTTATGGGCAAAGCTAATTATGCATCTGCTGGATGCACTGACAAATGCTCTGTGCATCCCTGTGTTAAACTTGTGAAAATTCATGTCAGCTGTTGAGATTTCAGGTTGTTTTCACAATAGCTTATCATGTTTTGGGGTGTAGATGCTTTGTACACCATCTATAATATAAAAGGCAATCATTCGTAACATAAAATGAAAAACGTAAGACTTCTGTGGTGTGTGGAACTAACCCATGACGTTGTATAAGACGAGGATGGGATTTGATTTGCTTAAGGCATTAACTCTCTGCAGTGTGTGACTAACTTTCCGGTGTTGCTCTGAAAGCTTTGAGCATCCACCCCTTGCGGTGTTGCCGCTGAAGCCTTGGGAGTGCGATCCTGAAGCAGCCCAGAGCTGTGCTGGGGAAAGGAGAAGGAGTGAACCCCGTTGTCTGGCAAATAGGAAAGGCTGTATTCTGGTTGTGGTCACCTAAAATGATAGAGGAGAAATCCTAGCCACACAGGGAGGTTTACTGGTGGTTTTGGTGGCACCATGCCCCTGGCTGCTTTTCCATTTGCTGTCATCCCACAGATCCTGCTTTTCCAAAGTTATGAGGGGTCCCAAAGAAAAGTCCTTGCAAATGCCGCTCATCTCTGCTTAGCATCCATTACTGTGAGTCAAACTATATGCTGATGCTCTCCAAGTGCATGGACAGCGGTGACCAAATTTCTAGTAGCTGACTCAGAGTACAGTCTCATCCCAATCAAAATTTTGCCTTACTTTGATTAAGGAACACAGCTTTTTCTTCAGAGCAATTTCCATGAGGCCAGATACAGTCTGCTCATTACAAACAGAAAGATGCTGGAGCACAGTAACCTGCTCAGAGAGGACAATGCCGTTTAAAGCCCTGAGTTAATGAGAAGTCTACAGCACACATTTGATAAGCTTTGTCATCCTTTTGTCTGCAGATCATAGACCCTGCATTTTAATTTACTATACATAATGCTTTCTTAATGAGTTCCAGTGGATAGCCATTGAAACATGGCACTGCAGCTGCCAACGTGATTATGAAAAAGAGGCAGTTATTTGATTTACGTGATATTCTGTTATGGTAACTAATATTTGCAGATGGGATACAATAGAGGGAGAAAAAAACCCTCCATTTAGAATTTGGTATCTCAGGACTAAGGTGCTAAATCAATTTATTTTGCATGTACGTGGACAAACTGCTAATTGAAAGCTAATGGAATTATATTTGAGTCTTAAGAGACTCCTGTTTGCTTTGCACCACAAAGTTCAAGCAAATCCAGTAACACTACCAGGATTTTTAAAGTGCAAATGAGCTTCTTAATATAATACATGGAAACATTTTATAGATGAGGTCCTTCATCTCTTCCCCAGTTTCAAAAGAGAAATTAAAATAATGGAAACTTGGTAACAACGAACAGAAGTGATGTGTTGTGGATGGTGAGTTTTGTTTTGCAGGGAGGTCCTTTCTTGGCCTCCTTTCCTTTTCTACTGCTGGGTCCTGTGGGACAGCCCGTGTCTGGGGCTCTGTGCGTGTGTGTACACGCTGCTCCTCTATCCTATACATCCTTGTATAGCACCACACTGGTGTCTTCTCACATGGAGGCACTATTTAAAGGGCTTCTAGGGTTTTTATGTTGTTTTTCCTGTTATTTTTTCCTTTGTATTGGGATAGGAGCCAGGATGCCCTTGTATGCTAGGCAGTAAACAGAGTGAATTACTGTGCTATTATTTAAATAGAGTTTTTTTGTGGCGAGGGAACACCTATGCTTATGGTGGGATGATACTGTGGGACCCAAGTCTAGGAACAGACTTACATTCTGTTGCCTAAAACAAGACACAAACTACTAAAAAAAAATGTGAATGTGTGAATCAGGAATGAGTTAAGTTTTGTACGATCACAACTTCTGGCATTTTCTAAGTTATTAGATTTATTATATTATTATATTTATTTATTTTCCCTTTTTATTGTTCTATTAAACTGTCTTTATCTCAAGCCATGAGGTTTTTTATTCCCTTTCGTTTGCCCTCCTTTTCCTTCCCCTTCTCCCTGTCCTCAGGGGGGAAGTGGAAGAACTGTCCAAGTGGCTGCATGGTCCTAACTGCTGGCTGGGATTAGATGGTGACAGACACCAAGAGCATCCTGAGGAGTAAAACACAAATGCATCCCTACTCATCCCATGAAAATTGAGAATTTCCTCATCAAATTTACAAAACCAAGTGTTCCATTAAGAAAAATAGTAGCTGGTTTCTCTTTGGCCTTAAATAGAGAGTGATGATAATTAATTTGCTGTGATACAGATCTCCAGTACAAACGTTTAAATACTGAATCATTTCAGTTTGGCAAAGTGCAGAGAAGTACTGCAGCTGAAAGCGTGTATGTTAGCGGTGAATGGACTTGAAGTGCACATTCCCCTTCTGTAGCCTGTGAGTAAATGTATATGTCTGTGTGTGCACCGTGCGAGGCTGAGTCATCAGAATTACCCTTTTGCCAAGACACAGAGACTCTGAAAAAATAAGAAATGCATGTAAAAAACCACCCATCGCTCTATCAAAAGGATGCAGCAGTGGGGGAGCTGCAGCAAGGTGACAGTGATGCTCACGTGCGTGGAACGGCTTCTGTGTGAGAAGAGATCAAATGGATGGGGACCTGCAGATGCCACTCATAGAGAGGTAACATAGGTGGCATTTCTGAAGTGGCAACAAGAGAAGGTAGAAAAAAGTGATTCTTCACGGGACATTGAATGAAATCACCAGGCAGCAAGTTCAGAGCAAACAAGGGGGAGAGCGTTTTCCCCAGCACCACACGCTGGGGTTGCACAGCTCTGTGCCCCAAGGCTGCTCTGCCTGCTGGGGACCAAAATGGACTCACAAAAGGGCTAAAGAAAGTCACAGATGAAAAGGCGTTTTGAGAGCTATTATTTACCAAGAAACAGTTATTTCTCATGGCTCAGGAATCCTTTAATTTTAGGTTGCCAGAAGATGGTAAGGACTGCCTGGGGAGTTCTCCCTGTGCTCATCATGTAGCCTTACATCTGGCTCCAAGCAGTAGCAAAAATGAACTCATGATTTGGTTCAATCCAGCCCTCCTTATGTCTGTTGTTTTGCTGAGCTTTTAAATTAGTCCTTTCTAATATTTTTAGAAGTTTTTGAGGAGCAATTGCTTTAATATAACTGTAATTAAAACCCAGAACTCCTTAAAACTCTCATTTGGAGGAAGTAGGTCAGTTTGCACTTTCTTGACTTGAAGGGATTTTTTTTCTTTTTTCATGGCTTAGTTGTAGGCTGACATACCATCTGCCTTTCCTTGGCAAAGCAAAGGAGCGGAAGATAAAATTTGTAAGATATAATTGGGCTAATATTAATCATTTCTCTCACGTGAGGTGAATCACTGGCAATTACCCATGACCATGTTTCTGAGTCCTCTTCACAGTCTTTTATGGTAGACCTCAAGCATGGAAAAACTTTCCAGTAAAAAAATCCTAAATAAAAGGCTCATGTTGACCACAAGGAGTGGTAAGATCACAGAATCATAGAATGGTTTGGGTTGGAGGGGACCTCCCCACTTGACCAGGTTGCTCAAAGCCTCATCCAGTCTGGCCTTGAACCCCTCCAGGGATGGGGCATCCACAGCTTCTCTGGGCAACCTGTTCCATTGTCTCACCATCCTCACAGTAAAGAATTTCTTCCTGATATCTAATCTAAATCTCCCCTCTTCCAATTTAAAAGCATTACCCCTTGTCCTATTGCTCCAGTCCCTGATAAGGAGTCCTTTTCCAGCTTTCCTGTAGGCCCCCGTTAGATACTAGAGGCTGCTATAAGGTCTCCCCAGAGCCTTCTCTTCTCCAAGCTTAACAATTCCAACTCTCTCAGCCTGTCTTAAAACTGTTTGTGGACAGGAGGGAGCCGCATGCAGTGCAGCAGTTGGGTTTTGCACACTTGGGAAATCATGGGATGAGCCCTGGTGGGACGTGGGGACGGGGCTCCTCCTGGGGCATCACAGAGCAGGCTGTGCTTCTCCCCACTCTTGTCTTACACCAGGTATCAGTGAGACCAAGCCAGACAGTATGGTGACTTCACCATTCGTGATTATTTGTTATAATTTTGACATAACAAGTCTCCACAGTCAAAGAACATGTTGATTCGCAGACGCTGTATTTTCTAATTTATCTGGTTTTGCGAAGAATTTTCAGTAAAAAGGTTAAAAAGTGTACATCTGCAACATCCCCAAATCAATTCTGGTTTTGGTCCAGCACATTGAATTTCTTTACTTTCAGCAGCTGGAGACTAAATAAGCAGCAGCACCTTCCCTACTCTGTGAAGCAAGATCAGAGGAAAATGCTGCCTCTAATGCCAATGCTGCCTCTAGTATCAGTGTGATCCCTTGGATTAATGGCTGCCAATTGCTAAACCCCCTTTATATATATATATATGTACGAAATCTGTATTTAAATCTAAGTTATCAAAATAAAAAAAAAAGATGAAAAAATATGGTGAAAAAAAAAAGATGCTTCTTCCTTTCCTGTCGGTTGTTTCAGGCCTCCTGCCATAATATTTTTTTTTTCTGACTTTAATGCGAACTGTTCTTATTATAGTTTTCACTTTGAAATGTTTTCTTTGTTTTATCTGCGCGTGTGCTTTTAAAAGCTTGCAGATGGTTTTTCCTCACCTCGGCATTAGAGCTAGCCAGTTCTTTTTTGTTTCGGTTTGGATTTTGGCTGAAAAGTGAGACTGTTGCTCAGTCCAAGGAAAGGAGAAGATGGACCTTTGGAAGCAGATGGCAGCAGGAAGAGGTTTCAGTAGCGGAGGTTAAGAAAACAAATGCCACAGACTATTAAAACTTTATGAAATGAGGGGCTTGTCTAATTATTATATGTGCAGCTTAAAAGGAAACAACGTTCAGTAAGTATAAATTTACCTTTGCTTTTTTATCATTCTTCTCTACTGACAGCTATTGTTACAGGATGCAACAATGAATTTTGTAGTTTGGGGTTTTTTTTGCTGTTTCTGTGGTCAGCTAAAGCAGTTGACAGCAGCCCACTTTTCCTTTGGTTTCCCATGGGTTTCGTAGCTGCTGGACACTGCAGTCTGCCAATTGGTTGGTGATTAAGGAGCAAACAGGATAGTAAAGTTTATGACCGTGAAGGCTGATGATAGCAAACAGTATGGTATTGGGTGTACGGAAATACCTTGGTCTTTTTGGCTCGAACTGCAACAGCCATTTAAGCCCAATTCTTATTTCTATAGACCTATGTTTGTATTTCGACTAGTTCTATTTTGTTCAGAGATGACCGTTTGAGGTTGGATAATATCTTAATGAAATTACTGGTCTCTGACTGGCGGTGAAAGGCAATGAAAAAAAAAACAAAACAGTGAATTCTAACATGGTTCACAAGATCTTGAAGATGACATCCGTGCCTCTACCTGAGTCAGACGAGCTGGTAAGGAAACCAAAAAATGACTGGAGTAGTAGGGGTAATGCTTTTCAGTGAGAAATCTTTAAATTAGAGTTTAGTCTGCTTAGTTTATCAGAATGACATGATGATAGATGAACATGGTAAAAGCCTTCACCCAGAGACAGTGCCAGGTGCTATGGGGATTTCACTGAATTTCAGTGAAATTTTAGAGTTGGAAAGAACTGTAGAGATCATCTAGTGCAATTCCCCCCACTGAAGCAGGATTGCCCAGAGCTAGAGCATGTCACTCAGAACTGCATCCAGGTGGGTCTTGAAAACCTCCAAAGAAGGG